>PVKE010017690.1:11630-30536 GCA_004027555.1 Craseonycteris thonglongyai
GCCGCTCCACCTGGCCTGGTGTGCAATGCTCAATACCTTCTACCCGTCAGTCAGTAGAGCTCAAGACTCCGACTCGCTTAGCTACCACGACTAGGGAGGGAGCCTTCCCCTATATATAACCCTAGACCCTAGAAGCCACCAGACAGTCATGTCTTTGAACACTAGCTCACCTGTGTCTCCAGGTTTGGCACCATTTCATTAAATAAATCTTTACTTTCTCTGTTGCAAACTCCTGTTCATGTCTTGTTTGGCTTCATGCATGCAGGTAAACAAACCACTTGAGTTCAGTCACACATATTTTAGATGTCTCATTCCTGTCAAGCCACCTTCCTGTTTTAGAGTCCTCAGGTACAAAAACGTGCCTATTTTTATCTAAAGTCATGAGTGTCTGCTCAGAAATTCCTTTGCTTAGCTTTCAAGATAGCTTCACGTTTCACCTTTCCAACCAGTTCCTACCGTTCACAATTGAGTGAGAATAACAGTTCTTTGTAATACATTTCTCTACTGAATGTAGGCTGTAACTAACTTCAGGGCCAGTCAGGATTTATAAACCGCATTTTGTTTGTTTGTTTATTCTTGGTCAAATGAGATCTTCGGCAGAAGTTTTCATATTGTACTGACTCCTATCCATTTGGGGAGGGAGCGGGGTTTTTTTTTCCTCCCCCTTTACTTGAACATTCCTGATTTATTCTGTTCCTTTTGAGCTCTTTGTGTTTTTCAAGCTGCAAAGTGCACTCTTTTTTTTTTTTTTAAAGCAATAGTTATTGCACAGGAAGTGAAAAACAAATCCAGAGCAAATTTTGATGCCACGTTTTCTTCAACGTGTCAAAATGACATATTCGTGTTTCACTTCATATTCATTTTATGTAGGTCTTCAGTGCCTTGAGAGCAGGAACTATTTCTGTTGCAGTCACAAGGTTCATGTGTCTGGCACTTCAAAGGGCCAATATTCAGTAGATCAGAGTTTGGAGTAAGAAAAGATTTATTCATCTAGAAGGCACAGTCCAAGAAAATGGGAGCTTTCTATACTTTCTCAAATTCATCTTAAGTCTAGAGCACCCAAGTTCCAGCATCCTATATATTTAGGGAAGGAAGAAGGGGTGAGGCAAGTAATGAGAAGCAAGGAACAGTGCAAAATCTCCAAATCTTTTTGTTCTTGGTCAATATATTTACCCTCTCACTGATCTGAGTCTGGCCCCAGGTTCCCGTAAATCTTTGATAAATAATTTAAGATTTCTTCTGTCACGGGGCTGTTTTTGCAAAATTCTCAAGCTTCAAGCCTAATTTCTCTAGTCAATTAACATATCCAAAGCAGGAGCTATGAGCATGAATCAGACAGAATTCAATCATTCAATTCTTTTTAAAATTTCACTGTTACATTTCTTTTAGGTAAATTTGATCCACTATTAATTAGCATGTCACATATAAACTTTATCCTATTATAAATATTTTTGGTTGATAGCATTAAATAAAAATTAAAATAATGTATCCTCATCTGCCGTCATCTTTTTGAGGTGAAACAAGAGCCATCTTGATGAGTAAGTGACATTCCTGACGACCTGGTGCCCAGTGCCCAGTTTCAGAATGATGATGTATCAGAGTACTTGTTTGAATTTTTAACTTTGTTTTAAATTTACATACAATTCACTCTTGTGGCCTTTGAATGCATCACGGTGTATTTACCATCAGAGTCAAGATATAGAATTATTGCATCATCCTCCCCCAAATTTCCTCCATGTGCCACTTTTGCAGTCCAGCCTTCTCTAACTCCATCCTCTAGTAACTACTACCGGTATTCTGGTTTCCATCGCTGAAGGTTTGTCTTTTCCAGAATGTCATATCAGTGAAATCATACCCTATATAGGATATTGGGGCTGGCTTCTTACACTTACGTACATTTGAGACTCATCCATGTCATTACATGTTTTGATAGTTCATTCCTTTTTCCTACTTAGCATTATTTCAATATATGGATGTACTATAGTGTTTTTAACCATTCCCCATTGGAGGGACATTTGCGATTTTTCCAGTTTCTGGTTATTATGAATAAAGCTACTATAAATATTTTATAAAAGTTTCAGGTGATCATAGGTTTTTATCTCACTTGGGTAAATACTTAGGGATTTCTGGGCTTCTTAGTTTTCTAGGGCTGCCATAACAAATTACCTCAAACTTGGTGGCTTAAAACAACAGAAATTTATTCTCTCGCAGTTCTGAAGATCAGAAGTCTAAAACCAAGGTGTTGGCAAGACCACAGAGAGGAAGAATTTGTTCCTTGCCTTGTCTAGCTGGTGGCTGCCAGCTTCCACGGCATGTGGCCACATTGCTTCAATCTCTACCTCTTTCTTCACATTGCCCTCTTCCCTGTTTGTCTTCTCTGTGTGATCATATTCCAGTGTGTGGGTTTCAGTTTTGACCCCAGGTGACGAAAAAAAAATCAGTCTGAGTGCACACAGCTTCCCTCTGATGCTGATTGACGGGGTTGAGTACATATAGGAAAACCAGGCAAAATATTATATGCCTTATGACTATTTCTGGAATCCTGTACTTCCTTCTGGTTTGCTTGTTTGTTGTCATTTTGTTTTTATTTTTGTTTTTTGGCTTGAGTACATTTAACCAGCCAGGATGCCAATCACGTAAATGAATCCTGGTTGACTTAAGCAGGAGATTTAGTTAAGGATATTGTATAAAGTGTATGATCAATGTAAAGTCTAGATTCCTGGGTTTAGAAAATTTGAGGCCACCAAGGGTACCTACTTATGACATTGCTGCCCTTGGCTCTTGCTCTGTGTCTCAGGCTCTACCACCCTTTTCAGGAATAATCTGTCTCATCACCTTCATGTTATCTCTCAAGATTTATAGTCTTATGCAGGAACACCCAATTGGCTAAGTCAGGACACGTGGCCTTGACTTTGCTGTGAGGGATTTGGGAAGAAGTTATATATGTTCCTTCTCATTAACGGCTCTACTGGGAGCGTCCTATATCCCCAACTTCAGTTTCCTCCAAAATAGAAGATGTGTTTAGCTTCTGGGTAGCCAAAACAAAACCCACAAATATTTGCTACATATACTACACAGTTTCTTTTTTTAATTAAATTTATTGGGATGACATGGGTTAATAAAATGATATAGGGTTCAAGTGTACAATTTGGTAATACATCGTTTATATATTGCATTGTGTGTTCAACACCCAAAGTCAAATCTCCTTCTATCAGCATATATTGTCCCCCTTTTACCCTCTTCTACCTCCCCTTGTCTCCTCACTCTGGTAACCACTAGAATGTTGTCTGTGTTTATGAGTTTTTGGTTGGTTGTGTGTCTTATTAGTTTTTTGCTTTCAGTTCTATATTCCACTTCTGACTAAGATCATATGGTTCTTGACTTTTTCTGCCTGATTTATTTCACTTAGCATAATAATCTCAAGATCCATCTATGTTGTTGCAAATGGCAGTATTTTATCTTTTCTTATCACCAAATAATATTCCATTGTGTAAATGTACCACATCTTCTTTATTCAATCATCTATCAAAGGACACTTCAGTTGTTTCCTCCATGTCTTGGCTACCATGAATAATGCTGCATTGAACATAAGGGTACATATATCCTTATAAATAAATATTTTCAGATTTTGGGGATAGATACCCAGAAGAGGGATTGCTAGGTCACATGGTAATTCTGTTCTTAATTTTTTGAAGAATCTCTATACTGTTTTACATAATGGTTGTACCGATTCACATTCCCACTAGCAGTATATGCATGTTCCTTTTTCTCTACAACCTCTTCAACACTTGTTATACTAGTCTTGTTGAAAATAGTCATTCTAGCAGATATGAGATGGTATCTCATTGTAGTTTTGATCTGCATTTCCCTAATAGCTAAAGAAGTTGAGCATCTTTACATGTATCTGATGGTCATCTGTACATCTTCCTGGGAGAACTGTCTATTCATGGTCCTTTGCCCGTTTTTTAAATTGGATTTTGTTGTTGAGCTGTATATGTTCTTTGTATATTTTAGATATTAGCCCCTTATCAGAGGAGATGTTTGCAGTTACCTTCTCCCATTCAGTTGTTTGACTGTGTGTTTTGTCAATGGTTTCTTTTGCTGTACAGAAGCTTTTTAGTTTGATATAGTCCCATTCATTTATTTTTGCTTTTATTTCCCTGACCTTTGAGGTCAAGTTCATAAAATCCTCTGTAAGCCCAAGGTCCTTAAGTTTAGTACCTATGTTTTCTTTTATGTGATTTATTATTTCAGGCCCTATATTTAGGTCTTAAATCCATTTTGAGTTAATCTTAATGTATGGTAACAGATAGAAATCTAGTTTCATTCTTTTGCATATGGCTTTCTAATTTTCCCAACACCAGTTATTAAAGAAGCTTTCTTTTCCCATTGTATGTTTTTGGTTACTTCGTTGAAAATTATTTGCCTATATACAAGTGGGTTTATTTCTGGGTTCTCAATTCTGTTCCATTGGTCTATATGTTTGTTTTCTTGCCAATATCATGCTGTTTTGCTTATTGCTTTGTAGTAAAATTTGAAGTCAAGAAATGTGATACATCTGAACTAGTTCCTTTTTCTCAGGATTGCTTTGGCTAGTCAGGGTGTTTTGTGATTCTATACAAATCCGATGGTTTTTTTTTGTTTTTTTTCTTTAAAATATGCTATTGGGATTTTGATGGGGATTGCAAAAATCTATATATTGTTTTGGTCATTTTAAAATCCATGAACACAAAATATCTTTTCATTTCTTCATGTCTTATTCAATTTCTTTTAAAATGTCTTGTAAGTTTTAGTGTATAGATCCTTCACATCGTTTGTTAAAATTATTTCTTTTTGTTGTAATTGCAAAGGGGGTTGTTTTTTTGCATTTCTTTTTCTGAAATTTCATTGTTAGTATATAGGAACAGTGTACTTTTGTGCATTGGTTTTGCATCCTGCAACTTTACTTTATTTACTGTTTCTAATAGATTTTTTGTATAGTCTTTAAAGTTTTCTCATATAAAGAATCATGTCATCTGCAAAAAGTGACAAATTGATTTTTTCATTCCAATTTGGATGCCTTAATATATATATTTTTTCCTGATTGCTTTGGCTAGGGCTTCTAATAATGTCGAATAATGGTGGTTACAGGGGGCATCTTTGTCTTGTTCCTGATTTTAAGAGAAAGGGTTTCAGTTTTTTATTGTTCAGTATGATACTCACTGAGGGTTTGTCATATATGGCCTTTATTATGTTGAGGTACTTTTCTTTTGTACACATTTTATTGAGTGTTTTAATCATAAACATATGTTGTATCTTGTTAAATGCTTCTTCTGTATCTATTGATATAATCATATAATTTTTATCCTTTATTTTATTTATGGTATATAACATTGATTGATTTTCATATGTTGAACCATCCTGCTGCCTTGGAATGAAACCCACTTGATCATGTTGTGTATTCTTTTTAATATGTTGTATTTGTTTTGCTAGTAGTTTGTTTGGGATTTTCTTCTTCTTTTTTTTATCTGTATTCATCAGAGATGCTGTCTGTAGTTTGTGTGGGTTTGTTTGTGTGTTATCTTTACCAAGTTTTGGTATCAGGGTAATGTTGGACTCATAAAAAGAATTAGGAAAAATTGCCTCTTCTTTAATTTTTTGGAAGAGTGTGAGAAGGACAGGTATTAAATCCTCTTTAGATGTTTGGTAAAATTCATTATTGAAGCTATTTTGTCCTGGACTTTTGTTTTTTGAGAGATTTTTGACAATTATTTCAGTTTTCTTGCTGTGAGCCAGTCTATTTAGATTTGCCAGTTCTTGTGATTTAGTCTAGGAAGGTAATATATTTCTAAGAACTTGTCCATTTTTTTGAGGTTATTGAATTTGATGGTATATAGTCTTTCATAGTATTCTTGTATGATGCTTTGTATTTCTATAGTATCTGTCATAACTTCACTTTCACATCTGATTTTGTTTATTTGTGTCTCTTTTCTGTTTTCCTTAGAGAGTCTAGTCAGGGGTTTGTCAATTTTATTAATCTTCTGAAAGAACCAGCTTGTTGCATTAATTTTTTCTATGTCTCTTTGTTCTCTATCTCATTAAATTCTACTCTATATTTTATTTATTTCCTTCCTTATACTGACTTTGGGGTTTATTTGTTCCCCTTTTTCTAGTTTTATGAAATGTAATGTTATGTTATTTACTTGGAATTTTTCTGTTTTTTCTGAGATAGGCCTCATTTGATTTCTTATTTGACCCCGTTGTTCTTTAGTATCATGTTGCTTAATCTCCACATAATTGTGGTTTTTCCCACTTTCTTTTTGCAGTTTATCTGCAATTTCAAATAGTTGTGGTTGAAGAATATGCTTGGTATAATTTCCATCTTCTTAAATTTGCTGAGGCTAGGTCTATCATTGAGAATGTTGCATGTGCACTAGACAAGAATGTATAATATGGTCTTCTAAGAGGAGAGGCTCTATAAATGTCAATTACATCCATTTGGTCCAATGCATCATTTAAGGCTGATATTTATTTGTTGATTTTCTGTTTAGATGATCTATCTATAGCTGCTGATCAGGTATTTAGGTCCCCTACTATAGATGTGTTTTTGTCAGTATCTCCCTTTAGTTCTGTTAGTAGTTGCTTTATATATTTTGGTGCTTTGTGATTGGGAGCATATATATTGATATGTTATGTGTTCTTCATATATTGTCTTCTTTAGCATTATGAAATGTCCATCTTATCATTTGTTACCTTTTTTTATCTTGAAGTCTATTTTGTCAGATGTAAATATGGCTACACCCACTTTTCTCTGGATGTTATTTGCTTGGAGTACTGTTTTCCACCCTGTCATTTTTAGTCTATATTTGCCCGTACAGCTGAGATATATCTCTTGAAGGCAGTATATGGTTGGGTTGTAGTTTTTATTCAATCTGCTTTTCTGTGCCATTTTGTTGGTGAGTTCAGTGCATTTATATTTTGGCTGATTTTTGATATATGAGGATTTCTCATAGCATTTAATCTTTTGTTGTCTAGTAGCTTGGTGATTTCACTGTTTCTTTGCCTTTCTGTTTCTGTTATTTTAGTTTGGGGCTATTGTATGACTTTTTATCTGTTTTCTTTATTTGTATGTTACATGTCCCAGTTGTAGACTTTGTGTGTGTATGTGATTATCATAAAGTTTATGTAAAAGGAAGTTTCATATATATAGTCCTTTGTCTTTTGCATGCATCCTATTTCCAATCCTTTTTGCAAATTCAAACTTTTATCCACATCCCTTTTATGTTTTTTGTTGTCCTAAATTATCCCTATTTGTGCTGTGAGTTCATTTCAGAGTTGTAGCTATTAACTTCTTCTCTTTCTTTTTTAATGTTTTTATTTCCTTTAACCCATATGTTATATTTTATGTGTATAGTGCCCTATTCTGAATAAGGGTTGCAATGTCCCGCTTCTATCTGTCTGTTAGTCATCTTACTCATAGTTTTGTATTCTTTGTATTTTTGTTTCAGGTATAACAACCCCTTTTAGTATTTCCTGTAATGTAGGCTTTGTTTTGGAAAAATTTTGCAGGTTTTATATGTCTAGAAAAGTCATTTTTACTCTTTTCTAGCTAAAAGATAACTTTGCTGGATATGTTATTCTTGGCTGGTAATTTCTCTCTTTCAATAGTTTCAATACCTGATGCTTCTACCTTGTAGCTTGTTAAGTTTCTGCTGAAACATCTGATGATAATCTAATGGGCATTCCTTTATAGGGTACCATCTCCTTTTCCCAGCTACCTTGAGAATTCTTTTTTTGTCATTACTTTGGACAGTTTTAATATAATGTGCCTCAGAGAAGGGCTTTTTAGATTGAGCTAATTGGGTGTTTTATTTTCTTTTTGGATTCAAGGACCAGTTTTTTTTTCATAGGTTTGGGAAGTTCTCATTTCCTAATTGTTTGCTTAGGCTCTCTGTTCCTGTCCTTTTCTCTTGTTCTTCTGGTGTACCCATTATTTATATATTGTTATTTATGATGGAGTAAAATAGTACTTGTAGAGTTCTTTCACTTCTTTTAACTCTCAAATTTTTTTCTTCTTTCATCTGCATTATTTCCAAAATTCTGTCTTTGATATCACTAATTCTTTCCTCCACCTGATCAGCTCTATTTCCCAAGCTTGCTGTTTTATTCTTCATCTATTTTATTGAGTTGAAGCCCCAAATTTTATATTTGGTTCTTTTTTAAAAGTTTCAGTCTCTTTGGTAAAGTACTCATTTTGTTCAATGATTTTATTTCTGAGTTTATTAAACTGCTTATTGAGTTTTCTTGAATCTTGTTGAGTTTTTTCAGGTCTTCAATCTTGAATTATCTGTCATTTGTCACATATTTCCATGTCTTTAAGTTTATTTTCTGGAGGTGCTTCATTTAGGTACCTTGTTACCTCTGTTGTTCATAGTATTTGAGTGAACTCTGAAGCAGGTTCATAAGGTGGTTTTGTTTTGTTTTGTTTTGTTTTTCCAGTAGGTGGCGCTGGAGCATTTTATTTTCTCTTACACGGCTCTGGCGGGCTTCTGGGATCTTTGCTGGGTGGTGGAAAATGCCTTTTATTCCCTGAGGAGGTGGGTGCGTCCTCTGTGACCAGGTCACCTTGGTCTTAACCATCCCTGTGGGAGAATGTGGTAGGCAATGAGGTTCTGAGCCTCTGATATCTCAGTGCTGCTCCTGTAGCCAAACACAGCGCTGTGCTGCCTGAGGTGTCTGGCCCAGGGACCCCCACTGGGGTTAGCATGAAGGGTGGGGGAGAGGTGGGTGGGGAGAGGGTGCTGGTGCTCTTGTGTTTTGTTCTGCTCCCAGGAGATGACTGCTAGAACTCGGCTGCTTTGCTTCTGTATCTCCACCCTTGTCACTGGGTTTAGGCATGGTGTGCCTCTGCTGCTTAGTTCTCAGAGATGCAGATACTCTGCTTTGTAACACTCACTGCTACAGTTTCTTCTGGAACCCATTGCTGATTTGGGGAGGGTGGGGGTGGGGAGCAAACTTTGGGATGGTGGTGGAGGCAATCTCTGGGTGGGCTGGGGGAGGTGGCCAGGCTCTTTGGCTTTGTTTTCAGTCTGGCAGTGGTGGCTGCTAAAACACAGCATATCTGTTTCTATATCTGGCCTCTGCCCCCAAGTCTCTGCCCTGATTGCTGGGATCAGCTGTATTATATGAGAGGGGACTCAAAACAACTGAGAATTTATTTATAAAAAAATTTAATAATAAAAAAAAAAAGTTGTTTAAAAAAAAAGGGGGAAGCCGGGATGGCTCAGTGGGTTAAGCGCTCACTTTGCAGCCCCGGAGACTGAGGATCGAATCCAGGCACCGGCCCATGCGGACCCATGTGCTGAACTGGGGAGTGCCCCCAGCTCAGTTCTCTCTCTGTCTCTGTCTCTCTCTCTCTCTCTCTCTCTGTCAAAAACAAACAAACAAAAAAAAGTTGTTTAAAAAATTTGTATTTATTCTTACATGTTTAAACTTCAGTCACTTTCAAAGTACTCTTTGTTTGAGTCAAAACACTCATCACGATGCCTTTTCCACTGCTCTGAACAGTTTTTGAACTCGTCCATTTTGAAGTCTTTTAGTACTTCTGCCATGTTTGTGTCACCGTTTCCACATCAGTAAAACATTCCTCTTTGAGGACTTGTTTCATCTGGGGAAACAAATAAAAAGTTGCTGGGCAAGATTGGGTGAATAGGGAGGGTGGGACACAGGAGTCAGGCTGTTTTTGCTCAAAAACTGCTGAATACTCAGTGTGATGTGGGCAGGTGCTTTGTCTTGCTCCACATTGTTCATGTAAATCACCCATCATGAAATGGGCAAATGCGGTGAAAGAGTCCCCCAAAAAAGTTCACTGAAGCCAAAGGCAGCCTCTCACAACAGCACCATCCGGAACACTAATTCAGATGGGCTCCTAGAACACCCACCTAGCAGGGGAAGCCTGTACTACCAGGGGCCCGCCCTCCAGAAGATAATACCAATTTTGGGGGTCCTCCCTCATATGCTGATTGCCCAGGCAGCAATGCGTGGGGCCACACAGAGTGCACTTGCGGCCTGATTCCTCCCCTCTCCCGGAACCAGCAGTGAGCTCCAGGCTGTGTGCATAGCACTTGTCTCTGCTCTTCTCCCTTCTCTCCTCCCATTTGCCCCCTTCAGATGTTTTGATGACATATTTCTCAGACATGTTTGCATGCTGTGTATGGAATCCTTTGATGAATTATGGCTGTTCAACTTGTAACTTCAAGACAAGGAATCAAGGAGACCCTTCACATAGCCATGTTTTTCCAAGAGCCATTAAATAGCTTCTCTAGTCACTTTTAATTTTTTCCCCCAGTAGGGAGGATTAGGTGTTACATTTTTACATCTAGTCTCATAGAGGATGGATTTGTCATCTTAACATTTTATTTTTATCCTGTATCACTGTTTGGTTTGGAACTGAGGAGGAAACATAGAATTTGACCGCACAGCATTATCTTGGCCAGAAATTCTCACATTGCCCAGATTTGTTAGCTAACTATTATCACTCGGAAAACTGTTTGTTGTATGAAATGTGTCATAGTCAGTTACTTTGTAATAAAAACAACAACAACAACAACAACAACAAAAAGGGCCAGTGGTACAGATATTGAGCATGCTCCATTGGCACATGGCTCTGGATGGAAACCTTGCCCCTTCCTCAGACTCCTTTTACAGCTTCCTCTTCCTCCCTTCCTTGATTGCCATGCTGCCTACATCATGTTACCCTTCCACGTCTGGATTTTTATTGGAATTTACACAGAAGCATGTGGTGTTTGCCTTTCTGAGTGGCCACCACTTGGCTAGATGATGCTACCTGGGTACGGGAAGGAGTTCTCTCCCTTTGAGGTGAATAAGGGGAAACTGAGACAGTAAGGGGAAGATCGGCACATGCATCTCCTCCGAGATGAGTTCCTTTTTATAACCCTTCTGGAAAATCATGTGTGATGAGTAAACACTGCTGAGCAAGCTGTTTACTGAAGTCACTGAATGGACAGCAGCTCAAGCAGTTACACTAATGCATCCTATTATACTGCATCACAGCTCTGCTGGCCTTGCTGCCTGGGGCTTGCATTTTCCAAATAAAGTATTAACATCTTAATCCTTACCTCAGGCTCTGCTTTCTGGAGGCTCTCAGTGAAAAGCAAGGCATGGATTCTTTTTAAAGATTTATTTTATTGTTTGAGAGAAGGTGTGTCAGAAAGAAAGAGAGAGAGAGAGAGACAAAGAGACAGAGAGAAGAGGAGAGGGCCCAGAACAGCATCTATAGTTGTACATCATTAATTGTGACATGGTTTCACTCCATAAAGGTGGACGTGGGGCCACGCATGGCAGGAACAAAAGCAGAGGTCCTCCCCTTCCATGCAGGAGGGGAAACATTCACCACATGAGAGGCAAGAAGCTTTGCCACCATCCCGGCGGTTATCAGATGCAATGAAGCACATGGGTTTGCACAGGTCAGGGCTGGGGCTGGGATTCAATCCTCAGACCTCATGGTTGCGAGGCAAGTGCTCAACCTGCTGAGCTATCTGGGCATCCCAGCATGGCATGGATTTTAAGCCAACAACTCTCAGGTGACTTACTCTGTCCACAACTATTGAATATGACTGGTCTACGGCTCATTTCCATATCTATCTCATTCTAGAAATCCAGAGAAGAGATTGAGAGTTTGTTTCCACCCCTAACAGAGATTTCAAACAAATCTTAACTTCCAGAGCATACAGTTTTGATGGTATAAATTTATAAATCTGGACAGCCCCAGTGATATATAAATTCACTTCTGGTACAAAGATCAGAGTAGGGAGAAAGATGGGATTTAGTAATACTAAATAGATGAAGAATAATATAAACGACAATTCACTGGCTGGCATAGGGACAGGCAGTCAAATATGGGCACCAGCAACTAGGGAACCCAAGACGACTCACCCTTTTTCATTTATCATCACATTTCTTTCGGGAAAAAGAAGCAGTTTGGTAGACCAAAAAGAGTCTTCTATACATCTATATAATAATTATATCTAGTTATTTCTCATCATTACTATAATTCTGCATTCTGTTAATTGGTTTTAGTATCCTAGCATGTTTCTCTTTAAAAGTCAACCTGAAGTATTGAATGAGGAATAATAGATCTTAAGAGAAATCAGTTATGTCTGTTTACAACAGATTTTATAGGCATTCCTCATTAAAATACATCCATTTTTACAAGAGTAAAATTACTCTAGTACTTCTAAGCTTCTATCTCTCTAAATTCCTCTTGAACCTTTTGAAAATTTATTTTATTGTTTTCGACAGAGACAGAGAGAGAGACAGACAGAGATGGAGAGAAGGGGGAGGGACCAGAGCAGTCTCCATAGCTGTACATCATCAGTTTTTGACAAGGTTTATTCCATACAGGTGGGTGGGGGCTGCGCAGGGCCAGAACTGGGCTGGGGACCTCCCACATGAGAAGCTCACCCCCTCAAACCAGGGGCCGAAATGGGGAGAGGGGCAAGAACTGAACTAGGAGCCTGCTGAATGGGAAGCAGACCCCAGTACAGCATGTGGGTCCACACAGGCAGGGGCCAGGATTCAATCCTTGGTCCCCAGGGCTGCAAAGCAAGTGTTTAACCTGCTGAGCCATCCTGGCTTCCTCCTCTTGCAATTTTCTTTTTTTTTAAGATTTATTTTATTGTTTTTGACAGAGAGAGAGACAGAGAGAGAGAGAGACAGAGAGAAGGGGGAGGGCCCAGAGCAGTCTCCATAGTTGTACATCATCAGTTTTCAACATGGTTTTGTTCCACACAGGTGGGCAGGGGCCATGCGGGGCCGGAACAGGGCGGGGGGCCTCCCGCATGGGAGCCATGCCCCCTTGAGCCAGGGCCCAAACCAGGGGCAAGAACTGAACTTGGGGTCTCCTGCACGGGAAGCACACCCCAGTTCAGCATATGGGACCACACAAGCCGGGGCAGGGATTCGATCCTTGGTCCTCAGGGCTGTAAAGCGAGCGCTTAACCCACTGAGCCATTCTGGCTTCCCCTCCTCTTGCAATTTTAACTGCACTGTCACATAATTTAATTAAATATGGTACAGCTTGCCCTGTTCACTCTGTTTTTTCAGGTTGGTCTAAGCTGCCTAAGTAGGATAAAAATCTTTTCAGGACTATGACACTATCTTTCTACTTCCTTTGTGTCCTGCAGGGCATAGAACAATGCTTGGGCACATAATAGAGGCTTGACAACTGAAGAAAACCTCTTCAGTAAATGGTGCAGGGAAAATTGGAAAACCACATGCAAAAGAATGAATGTGAACTGCAATCTATCACCATATACCAAAATTAACTCAAAATGGATTAAAGGACTCCAAGTTAAGACCTGAAACAATGAACTGCATAGAGGAAAACATCGGTACTAAACTTATAGACCTTGGTTTCAGGGAGGACGTTATGAATTTGACCTTAAAGGCAAGGGAAGAAAAGCAAGAATGAATAAATGGTAACTTATTAAACTAAAAAGCTTCTGCAGAGCAAGGATGGACCTTGAGATTGTCATGTTAAGTGAAATAAATCAGACTGAAAAAATCAAGAATCACAGGACCTCACTTATAGGTGGAATATAAAACTGAAAGTAACAAAGAAACAAAAACTCATGGACACAGTCTATAGTTCAGTCGTTACCTGAGGGCAAGAGGAGAAGTGGGTGGGAGGAGGGAAGGGGCTTTAAATATATGGTGATGGAAAGAGAACTGACTCTGGGTGGTTAGTATGTTTATGTGCAACACATAAACAAATAAACAACGTAATGTAGAATTGTACACCTGAGACCTATGCAATTGTTACCAACAATTGTCACTGCAATAAAGTTAACAATTAATAAAAACAAACATTTTTTCCTCCTTTGTTCTTTTTTTTTTTTTGACAGAGAGATAGAGAGAACGGGGAGGGCCCAGAGCAGTCTCCATAGCTGACAGCATTAGTTTTCCATATAGTTTCACTCCACAGGTGGGTGGGGGCTGCGCAGGGCAGGAACTGGGCCGGGAGCCTCCCGCATAGGCCCCCGCAAGAGCTGAAGTGAGGGTTACACTCCAGTTCAGCACATGGGCCCACCTGGGTTGGGGTCGGGGTTCGATCCTCGGGCCCCGGGGTTACAAAGCAAGCACTTAAACTGCTGAGCCATCCCAGCTTCCCCTCCTCCCTAGTTCTTTAAGATGTGATATTAGGGTTTTTTTTTGTGTGTGTGTGTGTGTGTGTGTGTGTATGCATGTGTGTGTGTTTTCTTGTTTCTTGAGATAGGCCCAGAATGATATAAATTACACTCTTAAGATTGCTTTTGCTGCATCCCAATAATTTTAATATGATGTGTTTTCATTCTTATTTGTTTCTATGTATTTTTTGATGTTTTAAGAATTTTCGTTTTTGATCCAGTTGTTTATCAGCATGTTTAATCTTCATGTATATGTGGTTTTTTTTCTCCTTTCTTTTTCCAGTTGATCTCCATTTTCAAAGCTTCATGGTCAAGAGAGTATGCTTGGTATGGTTTCTATCTTAAATTTGCTGAGACTGGTTTTGTGTCCCAGCATATGGTCTATTCTTGAGAATGTTCCATGTGCACTAGAAAAGAATATACAGTCTTGTGTTTCAGGATGAAGTGTTCAGAAAAATATCAATTATGTCCAATTGGTTCAGAATATAATTTAAAGCTGATATTTCTTTATTGCTTTTCTGTTTGGATGATCTGTCCATGACTATAAATGAGGTGTGTAGGTCTCCTACTACCTGTTTCCCCGAAAATAAGACAGTGTCTTATACCCTGTTTCCCCAAAAATAAGACAGTGTCTTACCCTGTTTCCCTGAAAATAAGACAGAGTCTTATATTAATTTTTGCTCCCAAAGATGCGCTAGGTCTTATTTTCGGGGGGATGCCTTATACGTATTTCAGCGAGAGGCAAAACTGTAAGTAGGTCTTACTTTTGGGGAAACACGGTAGAATTGTGTTCTTGTCAATTTCTCCCTTTAGTTCTGTTAGTAGTTCCTTTGTATATTTTGGTGCTTCCCGATTGGGGGCATAAATATTAATAAGTATAATGTCTTCTTGTTGTATTGTCCCCTTTTATCAATATGATGTGTTCATCTTTGTCTCATGTTACTTTTTAAATCTCTACTAAGAGTTTAATCTCTTAAACTCTGTTTAGTCAGATATTAGTGTGGCTGTACTTGCTTTTCTTTGACTGCCATTTGCTTGGCGTATCATTTTCCACCCTTCCCCTTTGAGTCTATATTTGTTTTTGTAGTTGAGACGTGTCTATTGGAGGCAGCATATAGTTGGGTTTTATTTTTTGATTCAGTCTGCTACTTGGTGCCTTTTTATTGGTGAGTTCAGTCTGTTTACATATAGGGTGATTATTGATGTATGAGAATTTCCTATGGCCACTTTATGGTTTGTTTTCTGGTAGCTCAGTGTTTCCACTGTTTCTTTGTTTTTGTGTTTCTCTCTGTTATTTTAGTTTGGTGGTGCTCTATACTTTTTTCCCTATATTTTCTCTTTTTTATGTGATGTGTCTCTGTTCTGGACTTGTGTGTGTATGGAGGGTGGTTAGCATGAAATTTATGTAAAAGAACATTTCATATGTATAGTACCTGTTTTCTTAAGCATGTTTCTTATTTTCATTCCCCTTGGGAAATTCAAATTTTTACTTCTATATTTTTATCACAAATTATCCCCATTTATTTTGACTTTTAGTTTCAGATTAAATAGCTTCCTTCACTATTTCTTGTAGTGCAGCGCTTGTGCTGGAGAATTTCCTCAGCTTCTGTATATCTGGAAAGTGTTTATTCCTTCTTTGTATCTAAAGGATAACTTTGATGGATAAATTAGTCTTGGCTGGTCATGTCTCTCTTTTCAGTAGTGTGAATATTTTATTCCATTCCCTCCTGGCTTGTAGAGTTTATGCTGAGAAGTCTGATAATGACTTTATGGGCTTACAAGTTCTGATAATTAAGTTTGTGAATTTGCCACAGTGTGTTTATGTTGGCAGCACTGTACAAACAATTTCATAAGGTTTTATAACCTTGGTATATCAGTGTGTCACAGCTATGTTCATGCCAATGTGTGGCAATGTCTTGCTGAGTGGTGTTCATTATTGTTGCATGTGTTTGTGCCATCATGAGAATGTCAGCGCTTGAGTTAGAACAACAAACAAACATTAAATTTCTTGTTAGACTTGACAAGAATGGAAGTGAAATCAGGGACATATTAGTCCAAGTTTATGGAGATAATGCCATGAAGAAAACGACAGTGTACAAATGGATTAAATGTTTTTCAGAGAGGAGAGAAAGTGTCACTGATGAAGAGAAGTCAGAAAGGCCAGTAATAAGCAGAACTGATGAAAACATTGCAAAAATTTGTTAAACTGTGTGTCAAAATCACCAGCTGGCTGTGAGAGGCATAGAAGATCAAGTAAACATTGGGAGAAAAACTGTTAGAAAAATCTTCACTGAAAATCTTGGCATGAGAAAGGTGTGTGCAAAAATGGTCCTGAAGGAGCTCACCGATGAACAAAAGCAAAGAAGAGTTGAACTATGCCAAGACCTTTTGGAGAAGCAAGATGATGTTTTGGGCTGTGATATCACTGATGATGAAATATGAGTGTACCAATACAACCCTGACACAAAGCATCAACGTGCACAATGGAAGTCAGCCAATTCTCCACGACTAAAAAATGTCCGTCAGTCCAAATCAAGAGTCAAAATGAGGTTGCTAACCTTTTGTGATATGAGAGGCATTATTCATTGTAATATGTACCGAAGTGGACAAATAGTCAACCCAGTTGACTGTTTGGAAGTGCTGAAAAGTCTGTTTGAAAAAGACAAAAACAACCTGGACTTTTTGCCAACAACTCACAGCTCTTGTATCATGACTGTGTACCAGCTCACATGGCTGGGTCTGTGAGGAAGTTTTTAGCTAGTAAATGAATAACTGTATTGGAATACCCTTCCTACTCACCAGATCTGACCCCCAGTAACTTTTTTCTTTACCCAAAGATAAAGAAAATATTGAAAGGAAGGTATTTTGATGATATTCAGGACATCAAGGGTAATACAATTGACGGCTCTGTTGGCCATTACAGAAAAAGAGTTCCAAAATTGCTTTGAAGGGTGAGCTAGGTGCTAACATTGGTGCATAGCTTCCCAGGGGGAGTACTTCAATGGTGACCACAGTGATATTTAGCAATGAGGTAGCACTTTTTCTAGGATGACTTTGCAAACTTCACTATCGAACCTCGTAGGTTACATTCTTTTCCCTGGCTGCCTTGAGAATTCTTTCTTTGTCTTTGATCTTTACCAGCCTCAATATAATTTACCTTAGAGAAGTCCTGTTAGGATTCAGGTAATTAAGTGTTCTGTTTGCTTCATGAATTTGAAGATCTAGTTCTTTCCATAGGTTTGGAAACTTCGCTTTGACTATCTGTTTGAATAGACTCTCTCTGCCCTTCTCTCTCTCTCTTTCCCTTCTGGTATATGCATTATTCTTATGCTCTTTCTGATGAAGTAAAATAGTACTTGTAAAGTTTTTTTTTTTATTTCTTTAATCTCAAGTCTCTCTCTTCGATCTGTGTCATTTCCATGTTTCTATCTTTGATATTGCTCGTTCTTTCTTCCATTTGGTCAGCTCTGTTTTTTACTAGCAATTTTATGTTTCATTTTCTTTATTGAGTTGTTCATCTACAGAAGTTCTATTTGGTTCTTTAAAATTGAAATCTTGGGGAAGCCGGGATGGCTCAGTGGGTTAAGCGCTCACTTTGCAGTGCTGGGGACTGAGGATCAAATCCCGGCCCCGGCCTGTGTGGAACCACATGCTGAACTAGGAGCTCCCCCAGTTCAGTTCTCTCTCTGTATCTCTCTCTCTCTCTCTCTCTCTCTCTCTCTCTCTCTCTCTGTCAAAAATAAATAAATAAATAAATAAAATACATTAAAAAAAATTGAAATCTCTCTGTTAAAATGTTTCTTTTGTCCATGGATTTCTTTTTTGCATTCATTAAACTGCATATATGAGCTTTCTTGCATCTCATTGAATCGTTTCAGAAATGCAATCTTGAATTCTCTGTCTTGTAAATCACATCTTTCCATGTCTTTAAATGTATTTTCTGGAGATTTTTCATTTTCTTCTTGAGCAGCTTTGTTTCCTTGCTTATTCATAGCAATTACTGTATTTTGCCATGTATAAGGCTCACTTTTTTGCCTAAATTTGTGAGGAAAAATTAAGGATGTGCACTATACATGGGTAGTACTAATTCTGCATCTTTATAAATATTTTTAATTCTTTTGTTTATACTTATGAGTTAAAAGTGTAGCTCTAGAAATCAATAACAATATTTTGTATGCAAAATAATACTCTGGAATACCATAATTGGTTTCTTTATATAAAAAATTGTATAGATAAAATTCCTTGGAACGTATATCAATTCTTGTGTTTTGCAGTCATGTTACATAAAATTTCTTTTACCATAACATGTTAAAAATAAATGCTAAAATTTCTTTATAATGCAAAAGACAAGTACCTAAATATAAGCAAATAAAAATTTGAATTAAAAAATTAAAAAGAAAGATTTATTTCCCTGAAAGTTTGGACCAAAAACGTGGGTGTGCATTGTACACGGGAGCGCATTATACATGTCAAAACACAGTAGCGTGTTTCTCTTCCTGGGCATCTACAGTGGGTGACTCCGCAGCAAGTAGCTATGGGAGGTCTTCTGCGCTCCAGTCGGTATCGCTGGAGCGTTTCATTGTCTCTTGTGCTCTCTATCTCTTTTTCTAGCAGTTGTGAGTTCCTGTGAAGTGGCTTCTCCTCTTTGATCCTGTCACCTTGGTCTCAGTGGAGAGGGTGTGGTGGGTGATGGGACTTTGAGCCTCTGAAACACCAGTGC
>PVKE010017691.1:0-30461 GCA_004027555.1 Craseonycteris thonglongyai
TGGGGGCTGGAGGGGATGGGCGCTGGAGGGGATGGGAGCCCACGCCCAGGTGGGCGCGGAGACCCGCCGGGGGTCGGGCAGGGCCGGCGGCCCATGCACGGGGAGCGGGCAGGGTGTCCGGGA
This sequence comes from Craseonycteris thonglongyai, assembly GCA_004027555.1. Taxonomy (NCBI): domain Eukaryota; kingdom Metazoa; phylum Chordata; class Mammalia; order Chiroptera; family Craseonycteridae; genus Craseonycteris; species Craseonycteris thonglongyai. The sequence continues at coordinate 124 of PVKE010017691.1, forward strand.
CGGGACGGGAAGCAGGGGTGCGCGGGAAGAGCAGAAGGGCGCGCGGTGAGGGAGGCGGCTACCTGAGCAGGCGCAGCAGCTGCCGGCGGCTGCAGGGGGACCACGCGAGGCCCCCGCGGGCCGGAGCGGTGCCGGCCGTCATCACGTGGCCGCCGGGCTCGCAGCCGCTGCCGGGCGCGCCGTCGTGGTCCAGGCCCAAGCTGCGCAGAGGCGGCCGCAGCGCGGCAAGGTTTCAGAGCCGAGTTCCAGGCCCCCGGCCCGGACCCGCCCCCAGCTAAGCCGGGAGCGAGGGGCCAGGCCGGTCTGCCTCAGTTTCCCGCCTGTGGTAGCACGGGGCGGGCCCGCGTCGTTTGGCCGATCAGAGCCCAGAGGCTTTAGAAATGTGCGGGCTCAACTAATCCGTGGTGTTTTAAGTCTGGGGAGGATGCGGCTCCAGGGCCCCGGGGGTGCCCCCCAAGATCACCTTCTTGATCTGTGTGAAAATCCGCGGACTGAGTGTGTAGTGTGGCTAAATTAAAAGTCTGAGTGAGTGCATGTGAGGACCCCTGGCCATGGCTCCCACTCCCAATGGAAGACAATGGCTTTCAACCCCTCTTTCCCTCTGAACCAGATAAATGGAGGAACAGTGTTGGGGGTGGGGGACAGGTCGAGGGGAGACTGTTGTGGGCTGATGTGGGGGTAACAGCCCCAGCAGGCCTGGGAGGGGGTTCTGGTGGGCAAGGAAGGTAGGAATCGCTGAGCTATTTGAATTTTGAAGCAAGTGGGTGTCACTTTCATAATTAAAAGATTGAAAGTCAAAAAAGCAAAGAACCCACCACTGTAGGTGAATGATAATAGATAAGAGCAGAGATTTGCCTACAAGATGCCTAATGTTCCTAACAGGAAAAATTTGGAAACAGCCTAAATCTCCAACAATAGGGGGTTAATGAAAAGACATTGTGGTACATACAAAAAAAAAATTTTTTTTTTAAACACATGGGAGAAATGTTTGGGAGAAAGCCTTAGTTACATAAAAACTGCAGATAACAAACCAATGTGCGGTATAATCTGAATTTCACCAATAAAAAACTATGTGGGTGGGCCAAGCAAAGACTAAAATCACGGACAAAATGTGAACAGATGCTATCTCTACGTGGTGGGATTTGGGATCGCTTTTACAGCTCTTTACCTGAATTTCACACAAAGTTTATTTTCTAATTGCTAAGAGTTGATTTTGCTTCTCGGGTTTTGGGGGTCCCCCTGGTCCATCGGGGTCCAGGGCACAGGCTCCTTCCAGCAGAGCCTTCCAGCCCCCCACCCGCCAGCCTCAACTTCCCCCTCCTAGGGGCCCAGGTTGGCTCCCCTGAGCTAGGGGGCATCTGGTGGGGACCATACCTGTGCCCAACCTCATGGGCGATGGTGACACCCAGGTCGAAGCCGGTATCTTCCGTGATGACGCAACTCCAGGAAGAAGAGCAGGCGCCCCCCAGCTGGGTGACCCCCCGAACCTGCCGGTTACCGTCAGGCAACTCCAGGTCAAACCTCGGGAAGAGAGCAGATATCGGGGCGAGCTGAGCTGTGCAGGGAGCAGGGCGGCCTTGGGGCAGCTCCCAGGTGGGCCAGCCATGCGGGCGCCCGGCGGGCTACCTGGTGATGTAGAGCACCAGGTCAGCGTGGCCAGGATCCGCGTCGTCCTCGGGGTTGACCGCCCGGCTCCACTCGCAGACGCTCCGCAGCGACGCGGTGATGTTGGCGGTGATGTTTGGGGCGTCCTGCGGGGTCGGTGACAGGCAGGTTGCAGACAGGTGCAGGCACCGCAGTCGTCCTAACAACCTCCGCTCTGTCCCACATTCCCGGTGAGACTGGGGCTCCGCGCTGTCGAGCACCCGGCAGAGCGGGGGTCTAGTTCGGGTCTGGACCACTGGAAGCCCTGCTGTCACCCCCCAAGACTCTGGGGCACCCCAGGAAGAGGTCAAAGGGCAGAAATGGCTCGCAGCGATGGGGCTTCCGGCCCGGCACCCACCTCGGGCTGCGTCAGGACGACCAGCTTCACCAGGTGCACCCGGAACTGAGCCCCCAAGGATGGGTCCCTCAGCAGTTCCGACGCCTGTGGAAGGGCAGGGGGAGAGGTGACGTGTGTGGGTGGACGTAGCTGGTCCCCAGCAGCTGCTGACCTCCGGAGGCCCCCGGGGGGGAGACGGCTTGGTGCTCCTGCAACATGGGGTGGGGGCACCCCAGTGCTAAGCCCTGTGTCTGGGAGATGGCAAAGGGATAGCTGTGCTCCGCCCTCCCCTTGCTCAGGGCTTAGAAAAGACCCCAAAACAACAGGAAGCAGATAATTGTCCTCCGTCCAGAACGTTCCATTCAAACACGGCTTCTCTCACAGCGGACGCGCCCCGGCCTTTCCCATCTCCGTTCATCTGCCCGAAACGTCTTTCTCTCCTCTTCCACTCGCGTGACCTGCCTCCCCCTCCGAGAGCCCTTTCCAGGGCTCCGCAGTGAGAAGCCCCCAGGCTGAGTGTGTGGGTCAGGTAGGTTCCTTTGAAGGGGTCTAACTTGGTTGCACTGCGGTTGGTGAAGGCGACCTAGGGATTGACCTCCTGATAGGGAAGCGTCCCTGGCGGCCCAGAACCCAGTCCTTTTTCTATGCGTGTGTCACGTGTGAGCTCTCCCACCATCGGGCACCAGACCCCACAAACCGTCAGGAGATGAAATGCGATCGTCGGGTCGTTGAAACACCGGAGTCTTTGCTGCCTCTCTGTGTGTCTGAGATCATGGCTCGTGGGAGCCCTGCCACCTGCCCCACCTTTGCCCCTAAAGCCAGTGGAGGGGAGGCCAGCGGAGATGGGGTACACGCACGATCGGACCCGAGGGAGGCCAGTGTGCAGCTGGTTGCTGGGCAACACTGGCCCAGGTCCCCTGGAGCTAAAGCACACTGAGGCAGAGGCCAGACTCGAGGGGCAAAAGGATTCAAGTAGCAAGAGGCTGTGGGGTGCACTAGGGAGCAGAGAGGGGTCCCAGGAGCTCACCCACCTGCACTCCAGGTGAACGAGGAGGAAGGAACGAACAGACCGCCCTGCTCCCCACCCCAGGGCCCCCCCATAAGCGTGACCCCAGCCTCAGGTCTATGCCCGAGTCCAACCCACTGAGTTCCAACGACCCGCTAAGCCAGCCCACTGACACTCAGCACAGGCCACACGCAGCACATGGGGGCCACTGTGTCCCCAGCCCCCGCCCTGCGGCCAGCGCTGTCCCCGGGGTCGGCTCTCACCATGTTGAGGTTGGTGAGTACGTAGCGCTCCGTGTCCTCCCCGTGGGCCTGGTGGACGTCTGGGCCCACGACTACCAGCAGCTCCAAGTGCAGGGGGCTCCCCTGGGCAGCGCGTCTCCGGAGGCGTGGGGAAGGGCGGCCTGGGGGGAGGGGCAGGGCGGACAGCGTGGCCGTAACCGCGGTCGCAGGGCGCGTCTGCGAATGTGCTTTGTAAACTGTGAAGGGCTGTTCCTGGGTGGGGGGGTCTACCTGTCCACCAGAGGACAGCGTGGGGGCACGGCAGTTGGCACGTGTGCCCCTGGGCTGCCCTGAAGGCTGGGCCCCCCTGGCATTCTAAAGGAGATGACTTCTCCGTGGGAGCAGGGGCATTTTTCACAGCCCCCTGGTCTCGGGGACAGCCAGCCCCGCTCCCGGAGCTGCCCAGGGTCCCCTGCTCTCAGCGGGGAGCTGTACCTTGGGAGGCCCCGGGGACCACGGCGGCGTGCCTGTGGACGAGGTGGGGCTGGGCCCCGTCCCCATAGGGCACCAGCTCCCGGTGCTGCCTCCTCAGTGGCTGGACATACAGCCTGTCTGCACCCAGCAGGATGTCACCCTCCTGGAGAAGAGAGAGCAGCCGGAGCCCACAGCCCGCCTGGCAGGGGAGGACCCCTCCGGGCCACCACACCACGGCGCCAGGCGAGGACCGGCCCGAGTGCTCCCAGAGGGCTCCTCCCAAGTCCACCTTTGCGGGACCCACGCCCTTCTGGGGCTGCACTCACTGCCCAACCCCGCCCCCCTCGTGCACAGACCCCGGGGCCCGGTCTGCAGGTGGGTTCCCCGGGCACAGGAAGGGAGGGGGCTCGAAGGACGAGCCAGGCCTGTGCAGTGAACGGCTCTGCAGGTCAGCAGATGGGACCCCGAGTGGCACCTGTCGCAGCCCTGGTTGGACCTCCCAACAGAGGAGCCAGGGCTGGGTGTCACTGGACACGGTAGACAGGGCTCTGGCTCGTGGAGTGGCACACTCGGCGTGGGCACTTGCCACCAGTCACGTGCTGGCGCTGTCTTCGCCGCGGCCCAGTTGAACTCGCTGAGATCCGGGCGAGTGACCGATCAGCCCACAGTCACCCGTGCTAAGTGGCCGGGCTGGGATCTGACCGCATCTCAGACCACAGGGCCCTGGCTCTTCCCAGTCCCTGGTTCCCAGTGTGCCCAGGCCCTGCCACCTGCTAGCTGGGTGGCCTTGGGGTGCTCGGCTGGCTTTTCTGAGCCTCTGTGGGCTCTGCCATAAGGCAAAGGTCTGACGTAGCGTCCTTGTCATGCACAGGGCTGTGTGGTGGGGGCTGCAGCGCCTCCGCACCCTCGGGCCCCACCAGCCACACCCTGGGGACACCCTCCCCCTGACGCCTGCCAAGCTCCCACTCACCAAGTGGCCCGAGCAGTATGTGACCCTGGCCACGGCGCCCCGGGGCAGCAGGGCGCGGCCGCCCGTGAAGCAGCGGTCGGGGGGCCCCCTCAGCAGCCAGAGGGAGGCGTTCACCACGCGCACGCGGGTGAAGGAGGCAGCGAGGAGCCCCGGCTCCGGCAGGAAGAAGAAGGTGAAGAGCTGTCCCAGGGCCCGAAGGGAGCAGCGGGGGGCTCTGCAAGGGGGCCCCCCGAGCCTGTCCTCACAGACGCAGGTGAGCGGGGCCACGTCGAATCGGGGGGCTGTGGGAGACAGGGGGCCGCCTCACTCACCCCGACCCGGCCCTCGTCCTCGTGCCGGGGGCAGGGGGCCTGAAGCGGTTCCCTCTGGAGAGAATTCCTGGGGAGGAGCGTCCGCCTGGGGCCCAGGAGCCTGGGTTTGAGTGTGGCTCCTCCCAGCGCAGGGGGTGGTGGGCAACAAGTCACCTCTCCAACCCAGCTCGGCCTGGGGGCAGCCAGTGCTCGGCCCACTAGTGTCACTAGTGAACCCCAAGAGGCAAAGGGGGTGCAAGCAGCTTCTGTGGCCCCTGTGAAAAGCAGGAGCTCAAGGGCGTTCTCACTGCCCTTTCCTGCCCATCCCCCTCCCCCGGAGGTAGCCCCCAGAAGGCTTGGGGACCCCAGGAGGGACAGAGCTGAAAGGACCTGGAGTAAGAGATACACAAGTTCTCGTCCCCCATACCCCAAGTTCAGCCCCAAGGGGTCCTCAGCTGGCCCTTCCCCCAGCCCATCGGTCAGCGTGCATCTGACCCAGACCACAGAGAAGTCAGTTGCAAATGGGGCCCTGGTAATTCTCTCCACCCTGACCACTGGCCAGCCCGGCCTTGGCCCCCCGCTCCAGCCTTGTGGTCAGTCACCAGTGACCCCGCTCAGAAAGGGGGTGGGCACCCGGGAGCAGTGGGAAGCTTTGGCTGCAGCTGGACCCAGCGCTTATCTTGCTTCTCACAGAAAAGATAAATATTTACATCCACGGCCAGAAAGCTCCAGAAAAGCAGTCAGCCCGAGGGGGCCCCCGGGGTGGAAGGGAGCAACCAGCCAATTGGTGACCGTTCCCTTGAGATACTGAGCAGAACCCCGGGGTCAGAGCCCAGCTCGTTGCAGAACACCCAGACCAGTTGTTACCAACTTCGCAGGAAGCAACGGAGTTAATTAGCAGGGGCGCCGTCCATCCGGACCGGCTCCTAGCCAGCTCACCCAAAATCCCAGCCCCCCGACTCGATGGCAAGGTACCCCACCGGCTCTGGGAAACCCCTGTGCCAGGAGGACGCAAGGACACGCACCTTTGAAGGCAGCATCAGGACCGAAGTAGGAAGTGACTTCCTCTGGCTCCAAAGCCTGAAGAAACTGCTGTGTGAGAGAGAGGATAGGTGGGAAGAGGCAGGAGGGAGGGAGGAAGGGGACAGGGCAAGACACGGGGAGGGGACACCAGCCAGGGAGGATGGAGAGGTGTGGACAGGAGCTCGCAGGGTTTACAGTGTCTGCCGGGTACCCAGGTGAGCCGGCAGCGTGGAGGCCAGCTCCTTCCTCGGGTGCACGCTTCGTCCTCTGACACCCCACTCCTCGGCCCAGGGCAAACCCAGACGCCAAAAGAGCTCCCCCACTCTGCCCCAGGGCTGTGCGGCAGCCCCCTCACTCCGCAGGGACTCGCTCAGATCCCCAGCCCCAGGGCTCCTACAGGTTCACGCACCTGCGGGACATCGGGGAGCCCCCAGCAGCCCAGCAGGAGCGTAGCCGTGAGGGCTCCCCAGGGGAGAAGCCGGCTCATCCTCAGGAAGGCCGGCTGGCTCAGGCACAGCCACCGCGACTGGAGATCCGGTCGATGCCAAAGGCGACAGACCCGGCTGGGCGGGCCCATCGGGATGTGTTTGCTCCTGGGAGCTTCCTCCCAGGGCAGGGTGGCGGGTGGACGGCGGGCAGGCTCCTCCCACGGCTGCAAGACCTGGCACGGGGCCGGGTCTTGGTTCAGGACACCCAGAGAAATGTGAATTTCAGACAGACAAACACATACATTTAGTACACGTATGCCCCACGTAGTGCAGCCATGCATGGGCTGCAGGTATACTCAAAATGATTCTTTATCTGAAATTCCTATTTGTCTGGGTCTCCTGCTTTTTGTTCGGTAACTTTACCCCTGTCAATACCTTCCACACATTTCATTTTATCTTCACTGTAGTCACTACTATCCAAAATTATCTTCATTTATTATCTGTATTTCTCTGAACCCCCCCCCACACACACACACATTTGAGGAAGGACCCCCCAAAAGAGAATTTATTTATTAAAAATTGGGTATTTATTCTTACATGTTTAAATGCCAGTCGCCTTCAAAGTATTCTCCGTTTGATGCAATACACCTTTGGGGACGCGTTTTCCACAACTCAAAGCAGTTTTTGAACTCGGTTTTGATGTCTTTTAGTGCTGCTACTGTTTTTTCTTTCACCTCTTCCACATGGGCAAAGCTGTTCCCGCTGAGGACTTTTTTCATCAAGAAAACAAAAAATAAAGTCGCTCTGGGCGACGTCCAGTGAATAGGGAGGGTGGGACACGGTGGGTCGTGATGATTTTGGTCAAAAACTGCTGCACACAGCACGGTGTGGGCAAGGGCATTGTCACGCGCCACGTTGTTGGTGTAGGTCACCCACCATGAAATGGGCAAACGTGTTGCGTTTCCAAGCAAACTCCCTGAAGCCGAACGTAGCCTCGCACACCGCGAGCTGGCACACGGATGCAGGTGGGCACCTGGAACCCTCACCTAGCAGGGGAAGCCTGTGCTACCAGGGGTCCCCCCTCCAGGTTTGGGGGGTCCCCCCTCCTATACAGAGACTCAGATGGAAGTTTTAGGGGCCTCACCTGTGTGGTTCATGAGGGCACAGGGCCCCCATGTCAGGGCCAGGCCGGGGGTGCTAGTGAGTTATTGCTGTTGTTACACAAATAGATAACAATTCTTCCAATGTGTGTATCACTAGCAGATATGGCTGAAGTGACGTGCAGCCCTGTGGATCTGGTAAACCAGGCGGTGAGACCCGGAGGTCCTACTGCCCGCTCCTGGGCCTCAGTTTCCCCACTCCATAAGAAGGATGCCCCATGCCATGAACCCCCATGAGGCTGAGCGGGGTCGGCCCAGTTGGGCGGGAGTGACCCCGGCTCCCCCAGGCCTGGCCGCCCAGCGCCCCCTGGCGGCCGCCCTGGGCCCGGCAATCGGCCCGCCCAGCCGCGGTGCCACACCGACAGCGGCCCCCCAGTCCCCTTCCGGTGGCTGCGTGGTCTTGCCCCATCGCGGATTTCGACGAGATCCCGGGTTTGCCCCAGCCCGACCTTAGGTCGCCGAAGCTGGACGCCACTCGTTGGAGTGGCGGCCCTTGTCCCGTGCAGGCGAAGAAGCCGGCCTGGCTGCTGGGCGGGCGGAACTAGAGGGGCGGGCCCGTTTCCAGCCGGTCAGGGAGAGAAGAGCACTTCCGGGGATCGAGGCGCACATGCCGGGCCGCACCCGCGGTCGCTCTCGGGGCCCGATAGGCCGGTGTCCGTGCTGCTGGTGAGAAGGGCCCGGGCTCGGCTGTCAGAACCCGGGGCCTGGGCGACGCGCCTTGAATGGACGCAGGGGCCGGGCTTGGGGACGGCGGGGGCCCCGATCGCCGCCGATGGCCGCCGCGCTCGGCTGTCAGGCCCTGGGCGGCGCCGGGATGGTGAAGGCGCTGACCCCCAAGCGCGCCCCGGGCGGCCCCGTGGCTGAGCCCGGGCTCGTCCAGAAGCCATCACAGAAGAAAAAGAAGAAGAAAAGATTCTGGAAAAACAAAGCGCGAGAAGCAAGCGAGAAACCGGGAGGCAACCCCAGGGTTGTCGCGGTGCGACCTCCGAGGGCACCGGAGGACTTTTCCCAAAACTGGAGGGCGCTGCAGGAGGTAAGACGGAGGGGGCCCCCGCGGGTCCACGTCGCCCCGTCCCCCAGGTCACCGCAGATGGAGAACGGGAAGAGACCTGTAGAGCCGGGAAAACGGGCCTGGGAGGCAGGTCCCAGTAAATCTTTTTTTTTTTAAGATTTATTTTTATTGGTTTTTGACAGAGAGACAGATAGAGAGAGGTAGAGAGAAGGGGGGTGGGCAGAGCAGTCTCCATAGTTGACATTAGTTTTCCATATAGTTTCACTTCACAGGCGGGCACAGGGCTGCGCAGGGCAGGAACTGGGCCAGGGGCTCCCACATAGGCCCCGGCAAGAACTGAACTGGGGGACACCCCAGTTCAGCATATGGTTCCGCATAGGCCGGAGCCGGGATACGATCCCTGGTCTCAGGGGCTGCAAAGCGAGCGCTCAACCCGCTGAGCCATCCCAGCTTCCCCCCAGTAAATCTTTGACACCTCCATGCACAGGAGAAGCACCCTGTCTGGGAGGTAGGTGGCTCATGGGCAAGCAAATAGCAGGAACTAGACGCAGAGGGTCCTAGGCATAGGCAGGGTTTTGTTTTGTTTTCTTTAAAACATGGATGAATCTTTAAATATTTATTTATTTATTGTTTTTTTGACAGAGAGAGAGAGAGATACAGAGACAGAGAGAAAACTGAACTGGGGGAGCTCCCAGTTCAGCACACGGTTCCGCACGGGCCGGGGCCGGGATTCGATCCTGGGTCCCCAGGGCTGCAAAGTGAGCACCCAACCCACTGAGCCCTCCCAGCTTCCCCAGGCAGGGTTTTTAAATAGATAATAGGAGACTGCAGCTGCCCCCGGTTGCCTGCTTTTAAAATGTGCAGACGTTGCCTTATGGTCCAGCATGTGTTCCTGTGTAGCACCCCTGCCAACACTGTGAGGTAGACCCCTTTATCATCTCCACCTACAGATGAGGAAATGGGCCCAGAAAGGTTAAATAATTCCAGGATTGCTGCCGGCTCCGCGGAACCTAGAAGTCTGACATTGGAACCTCTGCTCCGAATGCTGGGTACACTCGCTGCTTTCTGAGCTTCCGTGGGCAGCACCTACGTGGAGGTTACTCTCTGCCAGATGCCAGTGCATGAGCTTCACTCGTAAATTCTCCCCACCGCCCTTGGAGTTAGCTGCTATTGTGTTCTAGCTGAGGCACTTGGCCCAGGGCCACACAGCTGGTCAGCGGTAGGCTGTGGTGCAGAACCACACCTGGAGGCCGGTGCTTTGGGCTACCGCTGACCTTCCAAGTCTCTTCTGCTGTGTTCTGGAGCGTTCCCGAGCCTCCGAGTGAGTAGGAGTGAACAGAAAAGAGCTCGTTGAGCCTCTTCACATGCCTGATTGATAGCATCGTGTGGAAGTCTTCACAATTGTTTTGACCAACAGGACTGATGACATTCCCACGGGTACTCCCAGGGGTTTTGTCTTATGTCTTGAGCTATAACTTAACCTCTTTCTCTCAAGAACATAAAGCAAAATTGAGTGGAAGGGATATTTACTGTGGGAAAAACCTTGAGTTTTCTCTAGCTCATACGAGAAAGGAGGTCCTTCTGTTGTTTACAGATTGTGGGAAACGGGTCAGTAGAAACCCACCTCCTCATCTCTCAGCTGGTTGCCACATACCAGGGTCTTGGCTGTGGTTTGAGAAGAGTCGTGCTGGGGACTTGGGTCCTGCCTGCATGAGAACAGAGGCATGGCTGCTGGCAGCTCTTCAGCCACCTCCATTTGACAAAAACTTTTCATGAACATGCCCTTCTCTCTTCCTGAGGCATTCACAGCAGCGACCAACCAAGAAGTCTTGGGAAGTGGTCTCCAGGCACCAGCTCGTTGACCTAAGCTGTGAGGAATGAACCGAAACGAACTATAAATTAACTAGAAACATGAAAACCAGTTCCTTAGCCTTCCCTCAGCTCAGAGTGACGTAGTCTCTGCTCATTCCCCAGGTACTTAGGATGTAGAACGCGAGCTTGAAATTTTGTAGGAATAAGGAAGCGGGTGTCAAATTATACATTGTAATGAGCAAAAATCACTTTACAAGTGACTTACAGATGAGAATGAAAAACGGCTTTTTCCCAAACCATCTGAAAATGAATTGCAATGATGCCAGTAGGAAGTGCATGTAGATGTGATGGATATACATACAGACCTAAGTTTTCTTAATCCCTTGTGCATGATCTCCAAATTAAAATGTGTCACGTATTTTATTTTGGGTCCCATTAGCTGCTGAAACAGAAGTCACAGGCCCTGGAGAAACCTGTTGTTCTCTCTCAGATGGTTTCCAAATCCCAGATGGATTCCAAAAAGGAACCCAAAATCCTCCAACAAAACAAAAAAGCAAAGACAGATGAGACGGGGACAGGAAGGCCAGGCCAGGAGGCGGCAGTGGGCTCTGTGCCCCCAGGATCGCTGACAAACAGGAAGGAGCCAGCACCTCCCACAAAAGCCAGCGGAGCCGTGCACAGTGAGAAAGGAACCAAGAGACGGACAAATGGTGACATTGCTCCAAAGCAAGGGGACCTCAGACATAGGAAGCGGAAAGCTGAGAAGGTGAATGCAGCCCCCTCTCCTGCCCCGCCCACCGAGTAAGTACTGGTGACAAGCACATAGAAGCCCACCTGGCTGTGGTGACTGGCACCTCTGCTGTCAGCTCAGTGGGGGGTTCCGTTGCCATTTCATTGTATTGTGTTTTATCTGCGTTTCCACATTTTGTAGTTAAAAGGAAAATGTTAGCTTAGCAATCATGCCTCAAGGTGGGTTACATGTTTCTATTTTATGCTCTTTGTGTTTATCTGCCCTTCCTAAATTTTGGATAAAGAACACGTTTCCTAATTCAAAAGAAAAGTGACAAAGGGGCGTGTCAGATGATTGAACTAGCAGGAGCAGCTGGGTGTCGGGCTGGCAGCTGTGAGAGTGTCTCCACCAGCTGCGTGGTCAGCCTGTTCCCCTCTCTGCCTTTTAGAGAAGACATCTGGTTCGATGATGTGGACCCAGCAGACATCGAAGCCGCCATAGGCCCAGAGGCAGCCGCGATAGCAAGGAAGCAGCAGGGCCACAGCACCCGCGCCATCACTCTGGCCAAGGAGCAGGCCTTTGGCGGGTACGCGGGCTGGGCCTATGCGGGCAGGGGTCTCCGGGTAGAGCCGCTTCCCTCCCGGTGCCCTGCCCAGATGGTGACCACATGGAGCTTGTCCCATTGCTGAGCAGTGGCAGGCAGAGCTGCTGCCCATCCCGGGGTCCCACGGGGCTGACTAACCCAGAGCCTCTGTTCCCCGTCAGCCTGACAAAAGCCTTGGCCCTAGACTGTGAGATGGTGGGCGTGGGCCCCACGGGGGAGGACAGCATCGCCGCCCGCGTGTCCCTTGTGAACCAGTTTGGGAAGTGTGTCTATGACAAGTACGTGAAGCCCACCCAGAAGGTGACTGACTACAGGACGGCTGTCAGCGGGATTCGGCCCGAGGACCTCAGGCAGGGTGGGTCCTTCACAGCTGAGGGACGTGCTAACTGGGCTCGCTCCCCTCCTCCTGTTCCCTTTCCGGACCAATCACCCTAGCAAGAGTCCTGACAGTCTCACCTCCCCAGGGTGAGTAGCTTTCAGGTGGCTCTTGGGCAGATTGTGTCTTCGCCTCCGTGCCTGTGAGCCACCTGGCCTTAGGACCAGGACGCTGGCCCTGAACTGCTTTGTGTCACTTGGCAGAGGGGACTGAGATGAGGTGGGTTTGAGGACCAGGATGGAGGTTGGGGTGGGGGGAGCAGAGACAGCTCGTAGGGTCTAGACTCTAGAGGGGCCTTGAGAAGCCATGGGAAGGTCGTAAGCAGTGGCAGATTCTCGCAGGTTCTCTCAGGTGGTGGTTTTCAGACTAGACTCTAGGGCCATGAGGGTGGTATTAGGAACACAAGGCGGGAGCTGGTGGTGACCTGGTCAGGGAGACAGCTGTAAGAGGTGACAAGATGCAGCCCAACTCCGATGCACCCCGAAGGCTGAGTCTGGAGGGTTTGCTGATGGGCTGGCTGTGTGGGAGAAAGCAGAGGCATCCAGGGTGACTCCAGGATTAGGGGCCAGGAGAGGCTCCAAAACGTTAGGGATCAAGGCTGTTCTGGGGTTTCCCTGGCCCTCAGCTCTCTGCACCCCTGAGGTGCTCTGCACACATGACGCAAGGCGGCAGGAGGAGCCAGCGGGCCTTCTCAGAAAATGTCGCTAACTCACGGGTCGCTAAAAACCACTTCTGCGGGTCGATTTCAGGAGAAGAATTTGCAGTTGTTCAGAAGGAAGTGGCTGCGATGCTGGAGGGCCGCGTTCTCGTTGGACATGCGCTGCACAACGACTTAAAGGTGCTGGCTCTCCCATGCCCGCCGCCCGCACACCCCGTCTGCGTGCGCCTCAAGGCGGGGTTTGTGTAACTTGTGCCCTATATTGGGGACACCCAGGAACAATGTCAGATGCCGCTACTGGTTCTCACGTGTGCTGGCAGCGCGAGGCACGTTCTGTGATAGAACTTCTATAAAAGGTGTCTGGGTGGTCACACGGAGGCCCCGTGCATTAAGGGCCGGCGCCATCGTGTCAGCATCACAGAGCGGGGTACGGTTTCCTCCCCACTTCTCTAGCACCCTCCTTGTAGACAGAGCCAGGCCACAGCCTCTGCAGCATTCACCCAGAGAGCGGAGCGGGGGCTCCCCTGAGCTCAGAGCCCCTTCCTTTGGGAAGCGGTCCAGTGGCCATTCCTTCACAGCTCTGAGGGTCCCCATCTGGTGCCTCTGAGGGTGTGGCCTGCAGCCACTGCTGCTTGGGGGTCTGTGCTGGGGGCAGAGCCAACCCACTGTCCTGACGGGACCGCTCAGTGTCAGTCTCTGCGGCCTTTCAACACAAGCCCTGAACGTGTCCTCTGCCAATGAGCCAAGTTGTGTCCTCAGCTCAGAGGCCGCGCTGGCTCCTGAAGACGTCTGGGCTGCTGGGACCTGTCGCCGCGCCTGCCTCCTGTGCGGCACCGGGCGCAGGGCAGGAGTACGGCAGCTGCTGGGTTATTGGTGCGCCTCCCTCGGCCTGGCTTCCAGGTTCTATTTCCGTGAACATGGTCGTTCCAGTTGGGCATCATCTGGAGCCAGTGTGATGGGAGAATTTCCTTTCAGAAGTTTACTTCACATCAACTTTTTTATTCGTGTGTGTGTGTGTGTGTTACCTATTTAAATTCTTTGTAAGAGGTCATCTGAAAAAAGGGAGTTACAGCTACGAACCAAAAGTGACCGTGTCTTTCCTTCTAGGTATTATTTCTTGACCACCCAAAAAAGAAGATTCGGGACACACAGAAATACAAACCTTTCAAGACTCAAGTGCAGGTACTTGCGCGCATGGCTCCCTATGGGCTGCTGTTTTGCTGCGTCACCTAGTTGTTGGTTCTGCTCCCTGGTAGCTCACTTACTAGTTAAGGGTGTTTGGTTTGAGTTTTCCTTTTAACCTTATAACTGAAAGAAATCTTGAAAGACAGAGTTCTGAGTGCCACCCTTAAAAGTACATGTGAGGGAAGCCAGGATGGCTCAGTGAGTTAAGCGCTCGCTTTGCAGCCCCGGGGACTGAGGATTAAATCCCAGCGCTGGCCTGTGCAGACCCATATGCTGAACTGGGGTGTACCTCCCACTTGAGGGGCTCCAGCCCAGTTCCTGCCCTGTGTGGCCCCCACCCACCTGTGTGGAACAAAACCATGTTGAAAACTGATAATGTACAACCATGGAGACTGCTCTGGGCCCTCCCCCTTCTCTCTGTCTGTCTCTATCTCCATCACTGTCAAAAACAAAATCTTTTTAAAAAAAAAGTTTGCCAAGACCTTTAAAAAAAAGTGCATGTGGCCAAGGGCAGGTTATTTCTGCCTCCGCTGGCAGACAAGACCCCTGAACACCCATGTCTGCTCCAGGGGGTGCCGAGGGCAGAGCTGGAGTGAGCTGAGCAAGGTCGCCCCAGGCTGAGGGTCCTCCCGCCGGCTCTGGGCTGGCAGGGGTGTCACCGGCCCTGGGTGGAGGTCACGGGCGGGGTGCAGCGCCTGCAGCTGCCTCCGTCCAGCGGTGCTGTCCCCTCCCGGGCAGAGCTCGAGACCATCGCTGAAGCTGCTTGCAGAGAAGATCCTGGGGATCGGGCTGCAGCAGGCGGAGCACTGTTCGGTGAGTGTCCTGGGGTGATGGCCCTTGGGGGTGGGGGCCGCCCCTGACCTGACGCAGGCATGCTGGGGCATAGGCGACTTCTAAACTGGCCCGGCCCAGCAGCCATCAGTGGGATGTGCCAAGTGCTTACGTTAGACTCGCACCACGCTACACTGGACTGTAACTGTTCAGAGGAAAAGGCCCCGTCTAGGCTGACGGCCCGTTAGGACTGTGGGGCCCAGACCAGCCAGCCCCCTCGGCCCTCTGCGACCAGCCCTGGTGACCGCGCTGAGGGGTGCTGGCCCGAGGACCTCAGCCGCCTCGTGTCCCAGGGTCCCGGCATCAGGCTCAGTGCTCCTCCCCCAGTGTCCTGTCTGGTATCTGAGGCTCCTCAGGGAGCGCAGGTGTCGCCATCACTCCTCTGGGTCCGTCCTGTGAGTGGGCGCCTGAGCCACAGGAGCACAGTGAGGCCGGCGTGACTCTCCCCCTCACTCACCCCTGCCGGGCGCTCAGGCCCAGAAGTGTGGGCCTGACTGGTGTGTGGCCATGCTTGTCCCCCACTGGGAGTCACGGGGTGTCCTGTGTCACCTAGGTTCAGGACGCGCAGGCAGCAATGAGACTCTACGTCATGGTGAAGAAGGAGTGGGAGCGCACAGCCCAGGACAGACGCCCCGCCGCCCCCAGCAGCGGCCGTGGCCGCACATAGCAGGAGCCCGGCTGCAGGTGCCGCCCCTCCCGCTGCCCCATGACAGCGTCTCCGTCCACCGGGCACAGGGACCAGATCACAGGACAGATCTAGTGTCCCCAGAGTGACCTGGGGACAACTTCTGCCCTCTGATGATGTTTCCATCTAAGACCTCGTCCCACGAGGGGCGGGGACAGCCTGGGCAGGGTTGTGGCTGGGGGCACGGGGTGTTCGTCCCACACGGCCAGGCCGTGGGAGGTGGGGACTGAGGTAGGAGCTCCTGGCAGCTCTTCACTTGGCATCAGGGCCGGGGTTGGGGCTGTCACCGCCCATGTGAGCTCTGCCTGGCCCTCCCTGCCCCAGAGACTTCCAGGGCCCGACTGGTGTCTGCTGTAGCTCGGCCACAGCCACGTCAAGGACTTCTGTGTGGCCACCTCTGAACTTGGAGGCTTCTGACAGCCACTCTGCTCCTGCCCACCATGTTTAAAGTCGAGGTCAGAGCCCACAGTGGTCCCATCAGGCTCAGGATGCCCCCGAGTGTGGGGACAACAGCTGTTCCCGGAGGCGGTGCCTGTCCCAGGCTAGGACAGACTGCTGGCCTCTGGCGATTGGACTGGGAAAGGTGTGGGTTCCCGTGGGCAGCCTGGCTGGGCATGAGGGTCTCTGAGAACGGGAGGCGGGTGCATGAAGCCCAAGGCTTTCCTGCGCCTCCTGATGGGACAAGGTCCGAACCCGCTGAGGAAATCACTGAACATAAATGAGCTTTTTACTGGAGATGGAGCTGGTGGAGTTTGTTTCTTTCCCTCGTTTAGAATGATCTGGAAGGACTGCTGGGTCCAATGCTACCACCTAATCCAGCCGGGGCCCAGGTTTGTGTCAAGACTGCTGAACCCAGCACCATAGCTGCTGCTCAGCCTTACACCCCGGGTGGCCCAGGCATCGGGGACGGGCCCAATGCACGTGCTGTCCTGGGGGACCAGTCCTTCCTGACGCCTCCAACCCTAAGGAGAACGCCCTTCAGTGTCTGGGCAGGCCCGTGCGGTCGAACACGGGACGGAAGCGGCGGGCAGGAGGGGGGTTTGGGGGTCTGCCTCCCCTGGTGAGGCCGGCTGAGCCCCTGCGGAGCTGGCGGGCGCGGCCTCCTGCAGGCTCAGGAGCACGCTTTCTGCGTAAGAGACCAGCTCCTGCAAGAGAACGAGCGGGTCTCGGGGCCACGACAGTTCTCTTGGTAACTTAGTCCACTTTTCTTCAAAAAGCAATTCAAAGGTTACCCCGCCCCTTTAAGATTTCAACATGTGGAGTCACAGACCGTAAACGAGTCATTAGAAACGACACAGCGGTCCAGGTCGCTTCCACATAATCTTTGTCCTCAGACCCTGGACTCAGTGCCCCCCGGGTGGCCGTGCACGGGGGTGAGGCGGACACTCACCAGGCTGGAGGTGAAGCGGGCTTTGATCTCCTGGACCAGGGGCGGGATGCCTCTGGCCACCAGCTCAGGCCGGAGTTCCTCTGTGGGTGGAGCAGAGTGCCCTGAGCCCGGCCCCCCGGGAGCCCCACACGCAGCCAGCCCGATGAAGCTACGGCTCCCTGGCCCGGGCGTTCCTGAGGTGACCAGCAGGACGAGGCTGGGACCCCACCCCACTCGGGCTGCATGTGAACGGCACGCCACCCCCCATGTCCCCACAGCCCACGTGGTGCCTGCCACTCGTGTTGGGTTCTTTCCCTCCCACCAGGTAGAGCCGGGAGCAGGGCGTCTGGCCACCAGCTCCCGGCTCCCTGGAGGGCGTGATGGGGGTGATGCAGAAGGGGGTCCTCACGGTAGGAAGCGAGGTGGGCCAGCAGCATACAGACGTTCTCCACCACCTCCGGGTCGTCCCTGTACCGCTGGTACGTCTCCCGGACGAGCGCAAGGCCACCGCTGTCCTCTGGCACCACCACCTTGAACGCCGCCAGCTCTGGGGGTGGGGGAGGACAGCAGGGTCATGGTCAGCCTCTGTCCCCTGGGAAGTGGGGTGACGCAGGATCAGCTCTTAGGGTTGCTGAGAGCAGAGTGCTCGAGACGGCACTGGTCTCGCCACTGGCGGGAAGGCCGTTACCCTGCAGCCTGGGGACCTCAGGTCACCACTGCCCAACCTGAGTGTGCAGCACATAGAAGTGCCTGCTAGCCTCGTGTCCTGCCAGGAAAGCACTGCACCCACCTCTTCCACCCGGCAGCACTGGGCTCCCCGGAGGGGTGCTCGCAGCCTGTGGGCATGACAGCGCCTGTAGTGACAAAACGGGGTGCTCCAAGGCACCCCACATTAGGAGACAGGCCCTGCTCTGGAGAGACAGGTGGGGGCTGTAGGCAGTGACCTGTGATACCGCATAGACCACTCATCAGATCCCGGAGCCTGGGGGAAGCTCACTCGAGTGGGATGACCTGAGTGGGTCACAGCCAGCTGGTGACAGAGCCGCGGTTCTCACCCAGACGGGCTCTGGGGTCCTGTTCGTGGTCCTGACACCACTCGTGAGCTGAGCCATGTCGTTTTGCCCTCAGGACCTCAGCCTCCCTTCCTGTCCCACAAGGATTGACAGCTGGCGTCTGACATGGGCCTGTTGTTGGCAGGACCCTAGACGGCGTGGGTGGGCCTGGAGCCCAGGGCGCCTGAGGGACGACCCTGCCTGGCTCTCTGGAGCCTCCCCACCGGGAGCGAAGCAGGCCGTGCGAGGACCAGACAGGCAGGCCTGGCTGGCTCTGCAGCCCGGCCTGTACACATGCCCTGAGTGGGCGCCAGACCTCAGAGGGGCTGAACCATCCCCCACACACACCAGCCGTGACCTCGGCCAGTCCTCAGGCCCCAGGAGTCTGTGCTGTGGACCGGCACCGGCAGGGCTCGTGTCGAGTGGGAACCTGGAGGCAAGCCGGCCTCCGGGGCCGTTCAGATAAACTCCCTGTAGGGAAACCTGTGCCGCCCTAATGCGTGTTGATGGGCAGGGAAAGATGCTCACAATAGAGCTTTAAGCAAAAAGTAAGTGTAGGAAAAGTCTCCAGAGCAAATTCTGTGTGGTGGGGCCCCGGGTTGTTTTTCTTTCCCTTTCTGCACGTTTTGCTCCTGTTTTGGGTGTGTGGGCAGCTGGCAGACATCACTGTCGAGTCCTCCCGCCCCCACAGCCCTAGCCCGTGGCTGCCCTCTGTCCCTGCGCTCACCGGACACCTTGGCCAGGCTGGCCAGCCCCCGGTAGGCGTTGTTCACCAGCAGGGCCCTGTCCTGACACTGCTGCATGCTCCACAGGAACAGCGTCACCACCGCTTCACACTGCTGCTCCTTCACGCAGCCTGCAGAGGGCCCGCGTGCCTGTCACCTCGCAGGGCCGGGGGCCACCCTGCCCGGCCCCCGAGGCCCTAGGCTGCTCACCCAGCAAGGACAGCATCCAGAGGCTGCCACAGCCAGCTTCAGCCAGCTCAGCGTCCCCCGGGAAGGTGGCCAGCACCCGGGCAATGAGGACCGGGGCCTGCTCCAAGGCAGCCTTGTCCACAGTGACACCTGGAGCCAGCACAGGACGGAGGGGACACCTAGCCCTTGGGTGCATGCAGGCGTGCCCTCTGCCGCCCACCAGGGATAGGGGAACAGGGCTGTGGGGGGGAGGTCAGCGGCCTCAGCGATGGGAAGAGGGTGGGGCGGGGAGCCCTTTCCCACCTGAGAAGTTGGGGTGGGAGTCCCTGTACCCGGGGGGAGGTCAGCGGCCTCAGCGATGGGAAGAGGGTGGGGCGGGGAGCCCTTTCCCACCTGAGAAGTTGGGGTGGGAGTCCCTGTACCCGGGGGGAGGCTTGGGGAGTTCTGCACTCTGGGCAGGGCGCTCTCAGGTTTGGGGGGCACAGTTGGGAGCTATTTTTTCCCTTGGGGCTCCCCACCCATGGGCTGCATGGCCAAGATGGGGCCTGGAGCAGGAGGAGCAGCATGGACGGGGGCCCCTTTTCTGAATCCAAAATGAGGCCAGGCTGCCAGAGCCTGGGCCAGCTCCTCGCTCCAGAAACCCAGGACGGCCGGGGGAGGTGCAGGGGGGGAGCAGGGCTCTCAGGATGCCCCCTCCGTGCCCCCCCCCAGTACAGCTCATCCCCTCTGCCCTCTCCCTGTAGCAGAGTCCTAGGGGCAGGAGGGTGGGGGCCCTCACCCTCCACCAGCAGGGCCCAGAGCAGGCTCAGGCCATTGAGGCAGACGTCCCTGCTCCTGGAGAAGGTGTGCAGGTGCTCCAGGATGTGCTCCAGCAGGCTGGCCTGCAACTCCTCTGCACTGGACTCTGTGGGGCAGCCCCGGAGTGAGGGCCACGGAGCACCCGCCTCCAGGAAGCCTTCCCTAAGCACCAGCCTCTCTGCTGTCCCAGGTCCTGCTGTCCCAGGTCCTGCAGTCCCAGGCGTCCCATCTGACTGGGCCCGTTGTATGCCCAGCGTGGGGCCCGGAAACAAGAAGACGTGGTCCGTGCCCCGGGCCACCACCGGTCCCAGCATCTCCCATCCGGTTACTGGGCCGGGCCGCCCGCCTCCGTAGCATCCCTTCCCCGGGACCCGGCCGGCCTCCTGGGGCCACACAGGGGCCTGGCCCGTCTCCCAGCAGGATGGGAGAGTTCTAAGGCATCATCCCAACCTGCCTATTCATAGCGCCCTGTTCATGCCCCAGAGGGGGATCCACGGTGCCTGGTGAACCACCCCGTCAGCGACCCAGCCCCCAGCCCTGCCCTGGCCGGCCACGGGACTCCAGCCGAGTGTCCTCGATCCCAGCTGTCTGTTGGGAGAATGGTGCAGCCCAGGGAGGTGGCTGGGAGGGCTGTAAAGGTCCATGAAGCCCTCGGTACCGCCCCTCGCCCCACGGTCCCCAGTCCGGCTGTCCCTGCCAGCCGGCTGGCGGCCTGGCACTCAGGTGCTCTATGAACGGCGGTGAGCAGGGCAGAAGGGGCACGGAGGGCTTGAACGTGAAACATGTCGGAGCGAAGCCCACGGTGGCACCTGGCACGTGGTCAGTGCCTGTGCACGTTTGTGGAAGGGATGAGGGAAGAACAACGATGAGTGTGTGGGACAGACCAGCCGAGGGCAGGGCGGGCGAGCCGCCTGCTCAGGAGAGCGCCCGTGTGCCGGCACCCGGCCTCCGCCCTGGCGCGGCGGGCAGACCCACCCTGGCTGCAGGTGATGGTGAGGAGGCTGTAGACCATGGCCAGGAGCTGCTGGGACTCGGGGTGGCTCCGCGTGACGCTCAGCAGGACGGAGATGATGGAGCTGTCACCTGGTGCCTCGGCTTCCGGGTCCTGTGCCAGTGCTGCGCGGGCCAACGGAAGGAGCCCAGCTAACTCCCAAAGCCAGGACCGGGGGCCGGGCAGAGGCAGGCAGGCGTGCTCCCTCCCAGGTTGGGGGAGCAGCGCCCCCACTTTGCATGAAGGAAGATGAGGGCGGCCTTGTTCTGGTGCAGAGCACGTCCCCAAAAGGGTCTGTTATATGAGGGCGTGAAGGGCCCGAAGGCGAGGGGGCCTGCCTGGCCCACACCCCCAGTGAGGGGCACCGGCTGGTGTCTGAGACCCTGCCAGGCCTGTGGCAGGGCAAGCACTTAGCACACCCCCGGCCCAGCTCCTGCCCCGGCCCACGCCCACCTTGGCCCAGGACACGCAGCAGCAGGGAGCAGGCGCTGAGCTGGATGTCAAGGATCCTTTCCTGCTGCTTCATGACAGTGATCACCTCCTCCACCAGCTGCTTTGGCCACGGGATACCTGGCAGGGCATGGGGCTAGGTGAGGCTTGGCATGGGGCAGGGGCAGGGACGGGAGGGGGCGTGCACAGGCCAGGGAGCCACACGCTGCGGGAGCCCACGGGGCGCCACACACGGGCCCAGCGTGGCCGGGGAGGCGGTGAAAAGTGACCGGTCGCCGTGCCGATGGAGGGCTGGCTGTGTGCTTGTTCTGGTGACAACAGCTCTGCGTGTCCCTGTTACTATGCTCGCTGGGCAGGGCGCATGCTGGGACCCAGCCTGTCTGGCTCCCGAGCCCTCGGGCGCACCTGCCCTGAGAATAGATAGCTGTGCTGGGGCCTGCACTGTGCACTGGGGAGGGGCCGGGAGGCAGTGCTGAGGGCCCCCCCCCCCATTGTAGTATGGCTCACACACTGGGAAATTAGCAGCCACTCAAACACCATCAATAGGGATGGTGGAAGAGATGGGGTGTCCGGCATCTGTTAAGTTCTGGCGAGGAGAAGCCACCAGAAGTGGTGTGGGTCCCGACCACCCCTCCCCGCTTGGTGAAGTGGCAACACGGAGCGACGGATTGCAGGCCGCCTGTTCCACGTGGAGTGCAGACGCGCAGCCTCACGGGAATGCAGTGGCCACGGAGGTGTAAGAGCCACGGCTGACAGCCGGCTCGGGGCCGGGTCAGCCTGGAGGGGCTGGGGAGGCGCGCCAGGGGGTCCCTACCTAGCTGGTCGTCAGGCATGCTCAGGAGCTTGTGGAGGGCCCTGCGCTGGACTTCCGGCCGGCTGGAGAAATGCTGCATGACCTCTGCAGGAAGCGAGAGCGTTCGGGGCACCTTCTGAGGGCTAGGGCATCGGGCGGGCCCGTCTGGGGGCAGGACCCCACAGGTGCCCGTGACGGGGCCCGGGGCAAGGCTCTTGTCATCCCCACTTTGCAGGCTGAGTGGCCTGTGCAGCGTTGGAGCCCCCCTGTCTGGGAGCCCACCCTGGGCTGCAGGGCCGCTGCTCACCTCCCTGGGCTCCCCGCCGAGGAGGGAGTGAGCAGCGCGCCCCCACCGGGAACGCAGAGGGAGGGCGGAGCTACGCTGCAACTTGAAATGACAGCAGACCTTGGGCATAGCTACCAGGTGCCAGTCTCCATGCTGGGGCACACAGTAGAGACCAGCACACGCGCCTGGGGTGCCGTGTGCCCAGCAAGCGCTGTGCCGGGTGACTGGCAGCCCCCTTGGCCAAAGCCCGGCTTGTCCCCTTTCAAAGCTCTCTGCAAGGGACCTGCTGACCCAGGGTCACTGCTGCACCGGCCCAGGGTCCAGCACCATTCTGGGCACATAGTGATCATACAGGAAGTGCTGCTGGTGGGGCAGATATGCTGGGCATTGGAGCCACCGTGCCAGGGGGTGGAAGTAAATGCAGGGTGCTCGGGCGGCCGGGGCCGTGAGGGGGCTGGGTGTGGGGGGGGGGCACTGATCCTCTGGGGCGCAGATGCAGAGGCCCCATGGCGCCCTCCAGCTCGGGGCCCTCGTCATCACCTACGATGCTGGCCATGTTGCCTTCCAGCAGCGTGTCGGAGATGCAGTCGGGGACCACCTGGCCGTGCAGTGCGGGGGTGCTGGAGGGCCTGAAATGGCTGCTGACGAAGGTGGTGTGGATCACCTCCCTGAGGGAGGCAGAGGGCCGGGACTGGCCTGTGTGGCTCAGGGCGGGCCCCCACCGGCCCGCTTTGGAATCCAGCTGCCCCCCAGCTCCCCAACCGCCCCCCCAGGAGGGGCACAGGGCTCAGGGAGGGTGGTGCCGGCCCCTTCCTCTGAAATTCAGCTTTTACTACCGGGCTGGGGTAAAGGCGACTCTAGCCCATGCTGGATTCACTGTTACCAATTCATATTTTTTTTCTCCTGATTTTAAAATAAATTAGAATTTGTACGTTAGTTCTCAGGGCCGTGCCTCCCATGCCAGACAGGGAAGTTGGCTCAGAGAGGGGTGCGCAAGACCGGAGGTTTGGGGACACCACACCGGGGCAGGCCCGGTGGCAGCAGGTGGTCGGGCAGGTGAGGGAGCACTCGGGGGCATTGAAGCACCGTGCGGCCATGTGGGAGGCTGACCGGCTGGAAACGGGGCAGCGGCTCCGCCTGCCGCGTAGACAGGCCTGTGGGAAGATGGGCCGAGCCCCAGCCCCCGAGCTCACTTGACTGTTATCCGCTCCCCGGGGTTGATGTGCAGCATCAGGGGCAAAAGGGAACTGAAGGTCTTCGTGTGGGGGACGCCCCGCTCCTCCATGGTCCTCAGCACAACCCCCAGGCCGTCCGGGACGCTCCGGAGGGACTTGCGCAGGAGCATGGCCTCTGCTGCCTGGGAGGAGAGGGGGGCACTGCTTCCTGCGTTTCCTCAACTACGTGAAGGCCGGTCCTGGGGGGCAGGACCGAGCCGGGCACGGGGAGCAGGGTGAGAGCACCCAGCCACCGCCTTCGGGACCGCCCAGAGGCCACGGTCCTTCTATGACAAGGAACAGAGGTCACGAGAGAATTGAGGGGGAGACAGTGCTGTCAAGAGGGCGGAGGGGCGGCTCCTCTGGGATCCAGACCCAGCTGGACAGTCTGGGGGCTCCGGAGACAGCGGGCAGTGCTGGGTGCTCGCATGCGGGGCTGGGGGGCCGCAGCTGGGGCAGTTAGTGCGCCTGCGGTAGGGTTTTCTCATCCGCAAGGGGCAGCGAGGGCAGCCGTGGGGGTCAGACACAGGCGTGGGTTAGACTTCCCGCCATGGCCACCGTTTTACCGCTGGGGACCCGCAGGGCAAAGCGACTTGGGCAGGGGGCGGGGCCTCCAGTCGCAGGGGCGGGGCTTCTGCAAGCCCGGCTTGGGAAGCACAGAACAGACTGCGCCCCTGTGGGGGGAGGTGGGCACCCCTGCTCCCTGGGGGCGTGGGGAGGGGGGTGGCAGGGAGGGGCGTGTGGAAGGCAGCTCACCTCCATGAAGGAGCAGCTGACCATGTCCAGAATGATGCAGCCCAGGGACCAGATGTCGGCCTTGGGGCTGAAGGAGAAGCCGAGGGCCTCGGGGGCCATCCAGGACTTGTGAAAGGGGTCTGTTGGCAGGAGCAGGTGGGGGCGCATGAGTCCTGTGCGCCCTGGGGAAGCGAGCAGCTTGAAGAAGTGAGCCCCTGCGTCATGGGGCTGGAAGGAGGGAGGGGCACGCTGCATGTGGGGGGAAAGGAAGAGGCCACCCCCCTCTTGCCCCCCATCAGCAAGATCCTGGCCCTTGCTCTTCAGCCTATGAGGCTGCCCATCTAGGCAGGTGCCCACCAGGCTGGCCCACACGTGCTGGTGTCTGTGTGCCCACTGGGGCCGCAGAAGTCATCGGAAGAGGCACCTCGCCCGTCTAAGTGTCAGGACCTGGGTAAAGTTCCAGTTGCCCCACCCTAGTTTCTAAACCTCAACCCCCGACAAGGACCCAACTGAGCAGGGTCCTCGGTCTAGCTCTGTCAGTCTGATAGGCCTCAGGCAGCCCCTCCCTCACTGGACCTCCACTCCCCAACCCAAGGGCCAAGGGGTTCAGTCCAAGGACTCCTGCCATCTGCACCTCCAACAACGCCACCCAGCCAGCCACCTGCCCACCCATCTATTCACCACATACCCATCCATCTATTCCCTTCTCTGTCCACCTACCCACCTGTCCCGCCAGCCCACCCCGCCCTCCCTCCCTCCTTTGTGCACTGGGGACAGGGCCACCAGTACCCGCCACCCCAGGACTCTGGCGTGCTCCACCGTGGTGGTTCTTTTTACCCCTGACAGCTGCTGGGACTCCCCACCTCTACCATCGCTCCGCTGGGTTATTTTAGGGCTCAGTAAAGTAAGCCAAGCCTAGCGAGAGCCCGACACCCAGCAGACGGCCGTCTCTGCGTGTCACTTTCCTTCCTCCTGAGACCTTTCTTCTCCCCCCATGAAGGGTCACATTTTCTGGGTGGCTTTTTGGGCCCCACGTGTCCCCCCATGGCAGTACCCCTGCTCAGTCACAATCCAGGCAGGGAGTCTCTTTGGAGCCCACATAAGCCTGGGGGGTGGCCTGGGGGGGACCTTCAGAGCAAGGACAGGTTTGGTGTTGCCTTGTTCCAGCGCCCAGAGGGGCCACTGGCTTCGGGACCCTAAGAGCAACCAGCACCGGGTGAACGGCCCCTCCCCCACCGCGCCCCAGCCACGGCGGCCCCGCAGCCTTGGGGACTTGGCCACCTTCCTCTGCGCGGATGTTCCACTTGGCTCTGTGGGTCATCAGCGCATTGGCGCTCAGGTCCTGCAGTTTGCAGTGGTTGCTGCTGACCAGGGCGATGTTGGAGGGCTTGAGGTTCCTGAGACCAAGAGGCAGCCTTTGCACCGGGCCCTCGGGGCCGGCGTGGGCCCCGGACCTTACTCCCGCCCCGCCCAGCTCTGCCACAGCAGCCCATGCCCCTCCCCTCCCAACGCGCCCCCTTCACACCCCAGGTTTCACGTGTTGTTTCCCATAAACAGAAAATTGGACAGAACGATCCAACTACGAGCTGCGCGGAGCAGGAAACCACCGAGTCGGCCCTGCAGCTCCTTCCAGATCAGAGCTGTGTTCTGCCTGGGGCCAGTTTCCCGGCCATGTCGTGAGGGCCACGGACATTAACAACTGAGTCGTGAGCGGCTCCTTCCTACACAGGGTCCCCGTCTCCTCCTTGAACTACGATAGGGATCCCACCTGAAGCCGTTCCCAGCCGCTCCCCCAGACCATCAGTGTGAGGCGCCCGCTCCCGAGAGGCCAGGGCGGCCTAATCTCCTGTCCTTGGAACACTGTTATCTGCGTTCCTGCTTTGCCCTTTAGAACCAACCCGCCCAGGTCAGCTCCCGCTTCACGAAGCTGCGTGGGGAGGGTGAATCACTGGAGGTTACATGGAGTGGGGGCTGGGGGTGACATTCTCCTTAAGCCTGGGAGGTGCTCTGGCCAGGTGTCCGCCCTCCTCCTGGCTTCACGGACCGCACGCCGGCCCCTCGATCCTGCCCATGGGCACGGACACCCGAGGGGGTGGGGCGCCTTCTCTCCTGAGGCACCTGGACCCCGGTCACCTGTGGATGATGTCCAGCTGGTGGAGGTATTCCAGAGCGTCTAGCACCTGGCCCAGCATGTCGTGCAGCCACTGGGGAGAGAGCGAGAGGCTGGGACTGCAGGGGCCCCTGCAGCGGCAGGCAGACATCAGCGACCACGCAAGGCGGCTGGCGGGATCTGTGCGTCCTGAGACGGGCCCTGCAGCCGGCCGAGAGCTCAGCAATCGTGCAGGAGGCTTCAGCCCCAGGCTCCTTCACAGTAAAACCATGGCTGCCCGGGCAACGCCCTAGTTTCCAGACCCCACTCTCCTGTCTCTATAGCAGGGAACTGGGGTGCCCTGGGGCTCCGGCCCCCAGCCCCAGCCCTGTGGCCCTGGGCCTTGTGGGAGTCAGAGAGGGTGAAGTCTTCAGCGCCTACTTGGTGCTCACCTCTTTATGTCATTAGAATGAATAGAGCCCTGAGAGAGAACATTCTGGAAGCATTTTGTGTCCAAAACAAGCTCCAGCGAGTTTCCAGGGCAGTGATGTTCAAACCATGTTCCTAGGAACCCTGGGTTCCACCCTGGGGCGTCAGAGACGTGTTGAGCCGCAGGACCCTGGGCTTCCTCCCACTCCACCCTCCAGGCCCCTCAGCTTTACTTCCTGGGTTTCCGAGAGCATTTTGTGCCCTCACCGAAAATTTGAAACCCTCTGGGGAGCCTGCCCGTGAGGCCCACGTGGGGCCAGAAGCTGTGTGCCCTCCAGAGCCCCTCAGCAAGGACACGATGCCCGGATGCCCACTGAACAGAGCGGTGCTGAGCAAAAGCAGGCACCACTCACTGGGGGTGGATCATAGACTTAAACTTGAAAGCAAATGATGACGGGGCTCAGGAGGCAGCCTGACCTTGGGGCAGGAGAGACTTCTCCAACGGGACCCACCAGCCATCAAGGAAGCATCAGCATGCCGACTTCATTACAATAAAGAACTTCTGTTCATCAAAGTCATTGTTAAGGAAGAGAATCGGCAAGCCACAGACGGGGAGACGACACGGTGGTTGCTGCATCCAGGATCTATCCAGAACTCGTACCAATCAGTAAGAAAAGGCAGACAGCCAGGCTTTAAATGGGCAGAAGGCCTCAGCAGACAAAAGGAGAGTTCCAAAAGGCCAGAAAGCGCTGAACATGGTGACTAATCACCAGCATGAAAGTGTCACCCTTCATTTAAATAAAAGGACTGACGTGCTGAAGCTCAGGCCAGGAAGTGGAACCGGAAGGCTCCCACTGTGGTGAGAGCGAGCCCCGCCCCCCCAGTCAACCAAGCCACCTTGAAAACTGTTTGGAATGTCTGCTAAAGCCACACACACACACATACACCTGCTTTACGACCCGACTCTAGGCCTCGGTACCTATGCAGGAAAAATGAGTGTTTAGGTCCAAAAATAAAAAACACCCAGCAATGTTCACGTCCAGCCACCTTGTTCATTCAACTTAGCCCCAAACTGGAAACAATCCAAACGCTCACAACGCTAGACCAACCCACAGGCCCACACAGCCACAGAAAGGGACGGTTCCTGACACGCTCACAGCGTGCGTGGATCTCTAAGGCACCAGGAAGAACATAAGAAACCAGACACCAATGATGACACGCTGCGTGAGTCCACATACGTGAACGTCAGGGCCAGGCAGAGGTCGAACCGTGGGGGCTTCTGAAGTGAGTGTGTAACTGCAAACACACCAAGCTGTGCATGTGACAGTGTGCAAATACCTCCACACATGATGTAAGAAAAAAGGACGGCCGGACTCCAGCGGTCCCGTGTCCATACCCCTCACCCCTGGCTGCCCTGCTGCCCCGTCACCCCAACTGTGAGGCTTGTGATGTCACCAGGGCCTGGTGGCTCAATAGCCCGGCTTACCGCTGAGTCAATGATGGCCTTTTCCTCCCTCTTCTTCTCAATCACCTCCTGGAAGCTGCCCTCGCTGTAGTCCATCACCAGGCAGAGGAACAGAGAGGAGGTCTGCGGGACACGAGGCCCCTTAGCCGGGGGCCGCAGTCCTGGCCCCCAGAAGCACAGGCCTGGGCCTTCTGCACTGAGCCGCCATCCACAGCGGCACAGGCCTTGGGGGCTACGAGACCCGGCTGCATCCCACTCAGCCGTTATAAGCTGTGTGGCCCTGGGGAGCTCTCAACCACTCTGAGCACCAGGGAAACAAGGCTGGGACTTCCCAGCCTTCAGATCTCCTAGGAGCTGAGGATGAACGTGCAGGGAGTTAGTAAACTGTCAGGAGGTCCAGAGTCCCAGAACCACCCGATGCCGGACTGGGAGATGGTGGGACGCTCAGCTCCCTGAAACCTGCTCCTTCCGTGGAAGTCAAACGCGCCTCTGGCTGCAGGACAAGCCCAGCAGGTGAATGAATGCACCGGGCGCTGGCGTCCCACCTGCCTGGGTTTCTCTGCGCTGTGTCACACACATGAGGCAAGTAAGTGGGAGGAGCTAGTTCCTCAGCCTGGTTCTCCTTCCGGAAGAACCATGTGGGACCACCAGGTTGGTGGGGGCTCCCATGAGGTGATGCCCAGGGGGCCTCCGGCGTGGCCCCGGTAGGTGTCAAGTTGGGTTGCCACGTTTGGAGCCACTGCCATTGCCACTGGAGGGTGTGGGGGTGCTCTGTGCTCAGCACCTTGTCCCTGCAGCCCCGGAATGCCAACTGAGCTCGCAGGTGCCGGCTCTGACCCACCTCGCCACTCCACGTGATGAACAGCTCGTGGTAGATGGAGACGTGGTCGTGCCGCAGCTTCAGCAGGGGCATCAGCTGTGGGCACGAGAGCAGAGGCACGGGAGACATTTAGGGAACACAGTGTGACAGCCAGCGCTTTCTGTCCCATGTCCCCAAAGGCAAGCCTCCAGCTCTGAGCAGGGCATGCGAGTGGACCCCGAAGAGTGCAGCCTGATGGTTAGGGGCCAGACGCCCCATGCAGGTCTGTCTCCAGCCTGCGCTGGCAGTGCTGTGTGACAGAGTAGAAACCTCAACCTCTCTGAGCCTCCTAGCCTCGTCTGAAAATGGCGGTAAGAGTGGTACGTGTCTCTCACGGTGTGCTGTGAGGACTCAGTGCGCTGATGCAGGCCAAGTGCTGGGCGTACAGGAAAGAGAGCACAGTCAGGGGGGTGGTGAGGCCAGAGGGAGGAGGGGGGACCCCAATGAACCCACTTTGAGAAGGAACATTGTTAGGCAGCAGAAACGGCTGCCTTAGTGACGAGCAGCCAGAAGGATGCCTGTGTGGAAGGGGGGTGGGTGTGAAAGCAGGTCACCTTGGGGGTGTGGGGGCTACAGGTGGGCTTTCTTTCACTTTGTCAGAAGGTGGCCTGGATCCATCCCTGTGCATCAGTCACACTGTGTACCGAACAGCTGTTCACTAGCGAGGGTCAAAAGCGGCCAGTTCCAGAAGGAAGACAAACAAGGGACCCCTAGCTGGGTTTGCAGACATTTAACTCGATGTGAAACACAAGAAAGCAAAGCCAATGGCCCAGGGCCACCATCTAGCAATTGACATGCATGCAGCTGCACTTGCAGTTAATGCAAATTAGGATGTTCTTGTCAGTTCTGACTGGGAGGTTTAAGGAATGTGAAATGGTTTACATTTTCTTTGTTACACAGTTCTGTATTTTCCAAATTTTCAACTGAAACTAATACTTTTATAATTGAAGGAAAAGAATTTTAAAGATTTGCCTAGGGCCCTGGCCAACATTTAAACTCTCTTCTCTGAAGCCTTACATTCTGAGTCAGCACCTGGATTTAGACATGAGTGTTTGGGCACAGAGTCCCTGCACGAGCTGGGGCTTCTGGCTTCACAGCAGAACTTGTTGTGACCTTCCTGCCTCCTCCAGGCTCCACCCAGTTACCCACAGGAGGGTACAGAACTGTCTCTGTGTGTCCTGCACCACATCTTCTGGGGAGGGAGCCCCCTGAGAATTACCTCCTCCAGAGCCTCATGGGCGTTGTGATAATCCATGCATTCTACCTGCAGGGGTGCAAGAGCACATGCTCAGTAAACGTGTAGTGAACCACCACCACCATCATCACCATCACCATCATCACCATCACCATCACCATCATCATCACCATCACCATCATCATCACCATCATCACCATCATCATCATCACCATCATCATCACCACCATCACCACCATCATCATCATCACCA
>PVKE010017692.1:0-30451 GCA_004027555.1 Craseonycteris thonglongyai
GTTTTTCTGTGTCAAAAACAATAAAACAAGTCTAAAAAAAAAAAAAAGAAAGAAAGAAAGAAAATCAGGTCTCCTGTTACTTGGTCCTGTAGAGACAGGGTCCAGGTCCTCTCTATTATTTGTTGTATTCTAAAGCATAGAAAGGCTGGTGAAAGGCACAATGCTGGAAGCAAGAGGATCTAGCTCCAGTCAATAGGTTTAGATCTCTCCCATCTACCCTGTACCTTACTCCCCACTACTCTCAAGCTACCTAAAATAGTATGTCTCAAAAGAGCAATTCTAGACCTGAACTTGGGCAAGGCATAGAGCTCTCAGAGGAAGCTAGTAGGCCCCAGACTTATGACAACTTTTGAATCCTTCTCATCTTTCATCATGATCAATATCCCAAACTCCAGGTATTAGAAGTCTTCCTGTAACTTCTCTGAATAACAACTGTCACAAGACAACCACACAGAGCTCCCATTACACAGAAAACTGGGTGAATGGGAGAGAGGAGTGGGTAATAAACTTCGGTCCAAGCAGAAATGTTTATAAGCTAAGCACTGGGAAGGCAGTAGGAAATCAGAAAAGAATTTTAGCTATTTTCCTATTCTGATAAATTCATATATGGCCCTTGAGAGTAACTACAGAAGCCTCATTATTTATTTATTTATTTTTCATTTGGTGCATATTGAGGCCCTACTATGTGCCATTCAGTTTGTTAGGATCAGAGGATACAGTGGTGAGTACTCACTGCAGAAAAAGCTATAACACGAGCAGAAACCACTCTTTCCCTAAATTTCTGTGAGATCCCTCCTCCTGGGGGTTTCTCTAGACCCAGCAATATCCTATGATATATAAAGGCAATTCAATGTCACAGGTAAATATATTGAAGCTCAGAGAGAATGATTGACTTCACAAGCTCCCATTGGAAATTAAATACTGTGTCCGAATGAGGACCCTGGGCTACAGACTCCCTGATGGATATTTCTCTTATCTTCTCATTCTCTCTTCTTCGACATCCCAGGTGAGTGAGCTATGTACTAGACTGAGGATCACATGGGTATTTTGTGTTGACCCAGTGAGTAGAGCCCTTGGTCTTCCAACTATTGATTTGATAGGTTTGGCATGAGATATCCTCTATTCAATTAGTTGATGTTCCCCAAAGTTCATGTAGAACAGACACTTCTGGTCATCACAAGTCCCTTCAAGCTGTGTTCCATACTTTAGGGCCATAGTCTGGGGTAGGTGAGGTAAGGGTTGCAGACAGTTCTGCTTGGGACAAAATCCATAGCTCTGAAAGTGAGTGCAATATGATGGGCAGGGACAGTTAGCACCTTCAACATCAACAAAATCTGATTTTTGTTGTTGTTGGGGAACCAGTAGGAGATTGCTGTTATCATCGTGATTCCCTTTCATTGGGCCCTGTGGTAACTTCAATTTGGTGGATTCATGGTCTGTCCCAGAAAGCTCTTGGATGTAGTGTTTCCCAGGATGCAGTCACTAAACATTTAGACCAGTCTTCAGAGGCTAGAGGAAGATCCTTGGTTGAAGGTAGGCTCCCTCACTCTGATTCTGGCACAGCCCTAGGCTTTAATGAATTTCTACCATATGATAGTGGTAGGCCATGTGATGGGTGGGGTCCTGGAAAAATGCCAGAGTTTGAACATGTGGAGATCAACTTTAGAACGTCCCTATGATTGGCCACTGAAGAGATGTTGAAGAAAAGGTGTTTCTTTTTTTTTTTTATTTAAATATTTATTTATTTATTTTTATTGCTTTTTGACAGAGAAAGAGAGAGATACAGAGACAGAGGCAGAGAGAGAATTGAACTGGGGGAGCTCCCAGTTCAGCATATGGTTCCGCACGGGCCGGGGCCGGGATTCGATCCTCAGTCCCCGGCGCTGCAAAGTGAGTGCTTAACCCACTGAGCCACCCCAGCTTCCCCAGAAAAGGTGTTTCTGGTTAATATGCCTCTTCTCCTTAAAACATTAAAGCATATAGTCTGTGGGGGTGTTGATGTTCTTGGTTACTCTGTTGGGATGCACTCTTGGAAAAAGTCTATCATGAAGTTGAGTGTGCATGAAGATGTCTTGCATGATGCAGCCTCTTCGTTGTGAATAGGTGTTACGTATCTATCTCCTATTTCAGCCAGGCCTCTACCAGGCCTCTATCATGTCAGCACATGATACCAGGCTACAGACCAGCAGGTTTGGGTCAGTTCAGAACCCAGGATGAATAGCAGCATGGACCGGCCACCCTGGGATCAATCTCTAAGTCATGCCATATGGAAGCTCATGCCTTTTTTCAGAGAGCTCAGAAATGGATGAATAAATGGATGAGTAAAGGAAAAAATTCATCTTGTCTTTGCCTAGAAAATATACCCTTGCTTATGAAAACTTCACTAAAAGACTCTGAGACTTTCCTATTACTAAAACATTCTCTGCTGGCCTTCCTATTTCCTATTATCACAATGGTTTGGAGGGAGCATTGTATCACAGAATCTTATAAGAATTCAGAGAAGGGAAAACAGTATTATGTTGAAACTTTGAAAATACATGGGATTTGAAGAAAATGTTGATTTTTAGGTGACAGAAAGATTAGGGGGAGGTTATTTCAGCCAGGAAGAACAACAAAAACAAAAACAAAGGCATGGAAGTAAGAAAAGAACATGTTAATGTGAATGATAAGAAATCAGTTTGACTGAAGTACTTATTGTTGGAAACCATGAGAAGAAAGGTTGTATAGGGGGATGTTTTGATGAATGGAGGATCTTTAATGTTAGATTCGGGCTATGTCATTTATTTTTGTGTTTTAAGTGCCTCACCCAGATGCTGGCACAGAATTGGCATTTAGCAAATGTTTAATTAGTGAGTGAATGGATAAATGAGTAGAGTAATAAATACATGAATAAATGAATAAATTTGATGGGTGAGAAAGTATTCAAGTTGAAGTTAATGAGACTGGAAGGATGGTGATGGCACTGACAAAATGGGAAGCTTAGGCCTAGTAAGTTAATTGTCAATGGTAGAGTCTTCAAGTAAAATTCCCATTGGAAGCTACTTGGAATTAAGAAGAGTGTGTCTAGATGTGGAATTTTGTTCATTGCTATTACAATGGTAATTGAAACCATGAGTATGGATAGGCTCTTGAAGGCAGTTAATATGAGAGCCGAGAAGCAGGAGGCAAGGGCTAAGCAGAGGGATTTGCACTGTAGGTAGTGGTGGAAAGAAGACAGAGGAGAAGCCATAAATTTGGAGAACCAGGAAAGTAATGTCAAAGAACCCAATGTAGAGAAGCATTTTTTTTTTCTTTTTAAATAAGTGGTAAAAGTGACTGTGAGGACATGTGGAAAAGCTCAGAGACTGAGTAGCCTGAAAGGACGGGGTCTGGTTCCACCAATAATGAAAGACAGTGCAGATTGAAGGTAGAAGCCATGCTGGGATATGTCTGGGGAACATTCTGCTGGAAAACCTCCAGGATACAGAGAGAGGACAGAATGATGTCAGCTGCGGCCAAAGAGATTGCTCTGATTATGGGAAAGCATTTGCAAAGCTGACATTTTCAGCCCCATAGATGATCTTTTGGGACCAGGAATGGAAGTGTTAATCTCAGAGAAGTTGACCAGAAACAATTGAATAAAGAAATGCAGAAGTAACTCATACTTGAAATATAGGTTATGATGTAGGCTTAGGCCCAGCCTGAGAATCTCGCACTTATAAGCTCTTTTAGGATGAATCTCTCTCAGCTCTAGTTTAAGTAGCCAAGTCAATTAAGACAGAACTCAATTTTTATATTCCACCTATAAGTGAGGTCCTATGTTTCATGGACACAGTCAATAGTTTAGTGGTTTCCTAAGGGTAAAGGGGAAGGTGGGTGGGAGAGTAGGGGGAGTGTGGGAGTAGGGAGAGGACATCAAATGTATGGTGATGGAAAAAACTGACTCTGGGTGGTGAGCACATAATGCAATAAATAGACAATGTAATGTAGAATTGTACACCTGGAACCTATGTAATTTTTTACCAACCAATGTCATCCCAATACATTTAATAATAAAAATTTTTTTTAAAAGAGAATGGATAAAACACCATTTAGAAAGGAAATCACTAATATTAACAAAAAAAAAAAAATGAAGTCAGAACCTCTATTTGATGAATAAATAACTATAAAAACCCAGAAGTATTTCTGAAACTGTTGGCTATGTATTGGATTTTCCTTGATGGTGTTGATCTGGAGCAAAATTAGGAAAGAGTGGAGCCAAAGAGACTACCTACCTAAGGGAAAAGAACCTGAGCACAGAGGTGTGTTTCAAAACAGGGAGAAAAGAAACAGTCACAAGTCTTTGAGGAGGATGCCAGGATAGCTCGGTGGTTGAGCGCTTACCTTGCAATTGCAAGTTCTGGGGTTCCCTTCTTGGACCCGGCCCGTGCAAACCCATATGCTGAACTGTGACGTAACTCGTAAGCACCAAGATGGCTCAGCAGTGAAGGTTCTTGCCTCCCCAGCAGGAGGCCCTCAGTTTGGTTCCTGCTCCACATAGCATCACATCCACCTGTGTGGAATGAAACCATGTCACAAGTAATGACGTACAACTATGGAGACTGCTCTGGACTCTCCCCTTCTCTCTCTCTCTCTCTCTCTCTCTCTCTCTCTCTCTCTCTCTCTCTCTCACACACACACACACACACACACCTCAAAACAATAAAACAAACCTTAAGAAACAAAAGATTCTTTGAGATGGAAGGAAAGAAGGAAGGAAGGAATAGAGAGAGGGAGGGAGGGAGGGAGGGAGGGAGGAAGATTGTTATAGAAACCAGTTCAGGACCAAAAGGGCTGCCTGAAGACTTCACCACCCTACCTGGCACGATACCAGTAGTAAAGATGATTACACCAGTGTTTAACCTTGGTGTTAAGAGTGCTACAGCTCCTGAGTCAAATCCTGCCTTTTCCACTCACCAGCTGTGCTCCATTTTTTTTTTAAGATTTATTTTATTGTTTTTGACAGAGAGAGAGAGAGAGAGAGAGAGAGAGAGAGAGAGAGAGAGAGAGAGAGAGAGATACAGAGACAGAGAGAAGGCCTGGAACAGTCTCCATAGTTGCACATCATTGGTTTTTCCACATAGTTTCATTCCACAGGTGGGCGCGGGGCTGCACAGGGCAGGAACTGGGCCGGGGTCTCACCCCAGTGAGAACCAAACTGGGGGCACTCCCCAGTTCAGCATATGGGTCCGCACAGGCCCGGGCCGGGATTTGATCCTCGGTCCTCGGGGCTGCAAAATGAGCACCTAACCCACTGAACCATCCCGGCTTCCCCTGTGCTCCTTTTAACAAATCGCTTAATTCTCACTTTCTCACTTATAAAATGAGAATGGTTAGTGCAACAACGAAAACAATAGAATCTACCTCTTCAAGTTCTTGTGATAATTAAATAAAATAATGTGCCTAGTACAGGACTTGACATTCAATAAATGGTAGTTTTTAGAAAAGTAGTTTCTTAACAGGGATATAGTAACTGTGTGGATCCCAATGGTCCTATTGGATAAACAGTAGCTCCAGCACTCGTTTACCTAAGCCCTAGCCCTATACAGATCCTGGACACTAGAATATTTTTCATGCCAAGTTGTGAAAAGGGTATGTCAGTTGTTTTCCAGGATGATGGGCAATCTATGGGGTGCCATTTAAAGCCAAGAAACTCAAATGAGACCCAAAGGAGAGAAATCTGCTAATGAGCCCATCAAGATGAAGAGGTAAGAGTGTCAGCTTCTGACCATCTGTCTTATTCTGGCAGCTCATGCTGTCCAGACCCCACCCCCCGAGCCTCATCTGAAACTTGCCAATGCCATTGATTTGTATTAATCTGATTGAGCATACATTACTCCAAGTACCAGCCTGTCACTCTTTGCTTAGCTTGCAGGAAATCAGAGCTACACAAAAATCAATGTGTGAAATCTCAGTATCAACATATATGAAATAAAAAGGTTTATGCTGGCAGATGCAGGTTTTCAGACAGATTAAAACTGACAAATTGGCACGATCCACGATGAGGGCAATGATGAGGTGCAGTGAAATGTCAAAGGTTTTGAAAATAGCATGCTGAGGAAAGAAATGCATTGCTGTCAGGGGAAAAATGGAAAAGGAGAGGGTTGTTTATAATAATAGGCTTTGGGG
Organism: Craseonycteris thonglongyai; assembly: GCA_004027555.1. Taxonomy (NCBI): domain Eukaryota; kingdom Metazoa; phylum Chordata; class Mammalia; order Chiroptera; family Craseonycteridae; genus Craseonycteris; species Craseonycteris thonglongyai. The sequence goes on from PVKE010017692.1 coordinate 6,148, forward strand.
TTTAGACAAATACTGATGACTTTTTCTGAAGAACTGCCCTGCTTTCAGCAGGGCTTGCTTGGTGTGGTTGTTCCCCCCGGAATCAGGAAGAAGAAGGAGGGGTTAATGACTTCGGCAAGGTCACAGTAGGTGGTGGCCATGCCAGAACAGAACAGAGGAGCCTGGACTCCCATTTCCCCCAAACACTGAACCCTCTGACTCTCAGAGGGAGAGACTCTCACCTTTGGTCCTCAGCATAACTTCTCCTTCCAAGAAATGATCGAGGGGACTCTTCCCATTTAAATAATCACGAGCCCCTGGCAGAAGTCTAAAGCACACTCATCAAGGCAGGAGTCTGCAAGGTTTGCAGAACCCTGTGATCTGTACTTCAATGTACAAGACACTAGGTGTGGGGAAAAATGTGTTAGCTTTTATTGAAAGCACACTTTTAATACAGATACGAGCCAACTTAATAAAGAGGAGAAAGCCCCTTCTATTCATGACATACAACTGCATTATATGTACATAAATACAAAGCACCATAGCACTCCCTAACTGTGACAAAATTTTTCTTTTAATTTTTATTCCCATGTCTCACAGCATAATTATGGACCATCTGTTTTCAACACCATTTGATTGTGTATGCTTTAGGAATGCAAATTCTTTTTTTTTTCTTTTTAAATAGTAGCCAAGAAGGGTAAGTATTCTCTTGCTGAAGAAAAAGGAACCCACTCCAAACAGCTCAAAAACCATTAATAGTACAAGTGTGCAAAAACCAAAGAGGGGAGGATGTTGGTATTGCTCAGTGGTTGAGTGCTTGGCTCACGGTTGCGAGGTCCAGGGTTCAATTCCCAGGCCCAGCCCATGCAAACCACATATACTGAACTGTGGTACAACTGGTAACCACCAAGATGGCTCAGCAGCAAAGGTTCTTGCCTCCCATGCAGAAGGCCCCCAGTTGGGTTCCTGCCCCGCATGGCCCCCCGTCCACCCGTGTGGAATGAATTCATGTCACAACTAATGATGTGCAACTATGGAGACTGCTCTGTGCCCTCCCCTCCCAACCCCTGCTCTCTCTTTCTCAAAAAATTAAATTAAATTAAAAAACAAACAAAGAGAAATCGTCTATGGCCAATATGGAAGATGATGTGGTAGAGAGAAGAAGATGAGCCCTAGGATCAAACTTGAGTTTTCATCTTGATATTACCACTCGTTGGTATGAAATTTAAATAGAAATACTTTTTTACACCTTTTTCTGACCCATAAAATAAGAGTAAGACTCTATAGGAGTTTTATGTGGATTAGGTGAGGAAAGAAATGTGAAAGGTCTAACATATTGCCTAAAACCTAATAAATTCATTGATTTGTTCTCCATTGGATCATTTCTCAGAATGAACAATTATCTGCATCTCCACCTCCATTCATCAGAGTGAATGCTATCGAAATGCTATGATCAGTATTTTCTTACCTGGTTATAAATAGATGCACAAATATTTCCAAGTTCTAAAATTTTCACCCCTCACAGCAATGGAGACACAATCAAGTAAACATAATTGACCTTTGTTATTATTTGGACCTAAATCATCAGTATGCACGTTGGTTGATAACTCTTTCTTCCATTGGCTGCTTTTTGCTCTGGTTATCTATCAAAATGCCCCAAATTTTAGTAACTTAAAACAACAACCATCATGTTTTGCTGACAAGTTTACAGTTTGGGAAGGGTTCATTAACCGCTCTTTGCCTGTAGAATAAGTTTCAAATCTCTTAACATGACACTTAGTGATGCCACATAATCCATGATCTGGCTACACATCTGCAGCCCTAGCACATTCTAGTCCAATACATACAGCCTAAGTCTCAGTGAAGTTGAACTATGTTCCATTTTCTCAAGGCAACCCTGAGGAGGTAGAAAGACCTTGGATTTGTAGATTTTTGAATCAGTTAGACCTTGGTCCAAATCCCAGATCTGCTACTAGGCTTCTCATTTGTAAAATGAGCTTAGCAATTCATATCTTGCAGAATTGCTACGAGCATTAAATAAAACAATGTAAGTAAAGTGACTGGCACACTGTAGATTTTAAATGGATGTGAATGTCTTCCTAGCTCTTCACTTTCCCCTGAAGGTTTTTATTTCAGCATCTGTTTTTGAGGAGTGTCCTTCCAAAGCAGAATATGAACTTCATTTCCTAGATTGACAGTTTCCTCCATGTTGCCAGCATTCCAATCAAGGACAACATGCAGGGCAACCTGGTCTGGAAACAAGCTTCATTTCATAGGCCACAGAGACCCACAGGGTGAGTTGGTGGCACCAATGCACAGGATAGACTTCCCACAGTCTTTCAGTCCTCAATTGGGAGTCATTCATGAGTAGAAATGTATTCTGATTTACATTCCTTTGGAGACAGCTTGTGGTGCTGTGGTTTGTATTCCACAAATCCACACTGGACTAGGCAGATGTCAAAAGCAGTGTTGCCATATCCCTAAGAGCATCAGGTAATTTCCCTTGGTCTTCTTACTTTTGGGGACCTGTTTATAAGTCTCTAACAAATCAGGACATTTTTTTTGGGGGGGGGTTACTTCTAACATTTGCCTAATCAGTTCACTCATTAATTCCATTAAATGTATACTTATCAAATTAGATATCCATTTACCAGATGATTTACTTAAGCCATCAATGTAAATTCCAAGAATTGCAAATTTCTCTATGTCCAATAATTTGTAAAGTCTTAGAGAACTCATCTCTCTCTTCTACATCAGTAGCAGCAGGTAAACAAGCCAGGCTATTAGACTTAACCTTTTAAGCAGTTATCTACACTAAGAATAGTTCAACCTTGGAGTGTGTTTAATTTTTAATGGAGTTATAGTGAAGCTGTTCTTCATTCTATGATAGAATTTGCTTTAATACTGGTTTCTGCCCATGTCTCCTATAAGCGATGTCATTGTTTCACATTGTGTTTAAGAATATGAAAGTCCATGGGGACAGAAGAGTGTAGTCATCCACATTCAAAGACTGACACATCTGTGCTTGTGGTAGGCTGAAGGCAGAGAACTGGTCCCTTCTTTTGTCTTCTTCACCAAACCCCAATCCTGCTTTCAAATTCAATTGCACTTTTATTTCCTCTATGAAACCTTTCTTGATTTAACTCCATTCAGTTCTGTTGATTCATTCATTACACAGTGTGCATAGTTATTATTTAAACATTTATTTAGCTCTTCTTGTCAGACTCTGTGCTAAGCAACTTACATAAATTACCTATTTTTTCCTCAAGGGAAAAAAAAACAACTTCGTGATAAAGGCATTATTCTTCTTCCATACATGATGAAACTGAAGCTCGGAGCTGAGTGAACTTGTCCATTGTCATACTGTATGTGTTAAAGCTGGGGCTAGAAATGACGTCTGTCTGTCCTCAAAGCACCCCCATCCCCACCACTGCCCACTGCCCCCCTACAGGGCAGGATGGCTTTCCTGTTGCCCATCTCACCACCAATTCCACAGTTCTTGTTGCTGAAGACTTTATATGTCTCTGTGCACATTCCTTTGTGTATCTGCCTCTCTGTTCTTTAGACTAAGAATTGCAAAAACAGGAAATACATGATCAGTGGCCCAGGGCTTGATTTACTCCACAGGAAGCACCTCTGGGGTAGTACAGACTGTGGAACTTGACACATGATTTGAGGGCCTACTCTTGGGTTCCCCTTTTTTTATCTGTGCAAAAGCTGGTTGAGCCAATCTTGCTGAATTTATTTCCTTATTTTAAGAATGATGGTAATTATACCTATAGTGAAAGTTATGCATGCACATATATTATGTAAACAGAAAGCTATAGAGCATTCTTTTCTGTCATCTCTCAAAACCCCTTGGTGATAAGTCATTTGTGATCATTTTAGAGTCCTGGAAGAATAGTGCCGCAAGTAAGCACCTGACACAATTGCAACACAACTCTTCAGAAGCTGGGGTTCCGGCCTGGGTTCCTGCTCAGTGGTGGGGAGCCAATCAACAAATGCCCAGAGCTGTTTCCTCTCCTGAACAATGGGAACATGGAATTGCGTGACTGGCAAGGGGCCAGACAGCTATTCTTCTCATCCTTGGAGGGTAGCAATGGTCTCCCATTGCAGGGAAAAAGGTTTAAGTTAAACCTGAGGAAATATTTCCTGAGTATGAGTTCTGTGAGACTCTGGAATGCAAGGCTAAGGAAAGGAAGGCTGGAATGTCCTTTGGAAATGCTAGGGGGAAAAAAATGAACAAAACCCCGATCTCTCTGAATGTTGAGTTGCTTAGAAGCAGAAGAATGGATTAGTTTCTATCAGACCAAGGAGTTAATATTCAGAAAAGAGATCTGCTTCTTGTCTCGTCTCACCTTGCATAATAGAAAACGTTTTTTTTCATGCTTCTAAGAAGTGACACATCTAATAATCATCTCCTCACCTCTTCTTTATCCCAAACATCTGGTCCAGTTATCAACATTGTTTCATATAGTGGGGATAGCTTTTGTCTGTGGGATTCTTTAGGAAGCACACATTCCCATGAGCAAGTCCCACACCTACGAAATCTTCATAAGTCCAAATATACCATAAAATACACCATGAGAGTGCTTCAGGATTCACCTTCCCAAGCCTGTTTTTATAGACAGCTCTTCACTGTGGGTTTTACTTTGCAACTACAACCTTAAGCTTTCCACCAGCCAATCAGTCATCAACAAATACAAGTTTAGTGTATAAGCAACATTGAACAAAACCCTTTCTCTGTATTGTCTTTCCAGCCAACAGACACAATCTCACAAAGTAGCTTGCAAGGTTGCCCCAGTTTTTTCAGTGTTTTAAACCTTCTCACTGTCTCTGAGACACAATTGGTGCAGGTGGGTGATGACAGTGATGTGTGCTGCTATAATTTAAAATAAAATTCTCAGTTTTCAAGGCTTGTTCCCCACCCCACCTCCCAACTGAGGCCAAACTATTTAATAGTTGTCTTAGTCCATGGACAAATACCATTTGCTTGGCACTCAAAATAACATCAAAGTAAGAATTCTGAACCTGGCATCTATGGAAGAGATTCAGGAGTTTTTGAACCTATTAAAATCATGTTCAAAATATCATGTCTATATGTACTTTTCTGAAGAAGATGGTCTAAAGCTATCTCTCTATTCTCTTGGTGGTGTGTGATTGCAATATAAAGAACCACTACCCGTAAGCAAACTCCCTTCAATCACCCCTCTGCCCTTGGAGCTTCCCTGACACGCACAGCATAGTCTCTTGTCATTGATTTGCTGAAGGAGGTCCTTCATTTGAGGTTGTTTTGAACAGAAGCTGTAGCATGGCTCCTCAGGCAAGCCACAGGGAGTTCTCATCACATGCAGCAGACGTAGAGATGGCCTACATGGTCCCTAGGGTTTCTTTCAATTCCAAGGTCCTGGAACTCAGTGAACTATGAGCCAGAAATGAGAACTTTGGGCTACATAATAGGCATTTTCTTCCTGCTTTTCTTCTAAGTAAATGCCACACACATTGCCTTTTTGGCCTTCAGGGTACTGAGTCTGATAAGTAGAGTAGGAGATGAAGTGTGTTGGCTACAGATGGAGGCTGGGGGGTCTCTAGGTCTGGGGATGTAGAGAGTAAGTGGATAGGCGAGGTACTCAAAAGGCAAAACAGGTGGTCTCAGAAAATGTGGGTGATGCTGGTATGGCATCTTTGGGCAGGAAAATGCCTGTGGTCTCATTGTCTTTGGAAAAGGTTTGTGTAGGTTATTTTGGGGGGTATTTCTAGGACTACTTTTAAAGAGCAGATAGTCCTGTTGCTTGTCCTCTTTCTTGTCCATTAAGTGGCACTAAGAACTGATTTGGATAGAGTTCTCTACCTGCCACTCCTGGTTCCAGTTGTCTGTGATAGGAACAGACCTTCCAAAACAAAATCAACACCAGTAAAGTATCATGATGTGCAAACCTTCCTCACCTTCTGAGCTTCTGGGTCCAAGCACAGAGAAGGCAGTGTGCCCAAGCAGTGACTGAATCAGAAGCCACAGGCCAGCAGCCACAAGCAGAGATCAAGGGAAAGTTACAACAAACCCCTGTTGTTCAGCAGAAGAAATGACAGAAGCTTAGACAGGAGGTGCAGTAACTTAATTATTAATTCACTAATTTGTTCAAACACTGTTCATGTTCTTACCATGTAGCTAGCTCTGCAGCACTGCATGGGCCACCACAGGAGAGTTTGTCTTCAAGGAACTTGTGGGCCACATACATGCACCACAGGGCTTTGAAAGCTGAAGTGCACTGAGCTCATTTAACTACCTGGGTTACAGACTGTCATTGCTGGGGGGATTTAGAGCAGGGAGAGACCCATCTGTGTGGAGATGGTCAAGAAAGGCTTTATGGAGCTGATAAAAATTCAAGTGCTTCAGAGGACATGTAAGATTTGGAGAAAATGGGTTATAGGGGAAATTCTGGGTTGGGAGGAAAAAATATGAGCATAGGTGTAGAATATGAAAATATTAGGTATTATTGATCAATAGTGAGTTAGGATGAAGCTAATGTCATGCAAATGTATTTAGATTTTATCTCCCAACATTTATCTTCCAAGCAAAGCTTTCAACATTTTTAAACATAAGCAACAATTTACGTTTTCCTGACTCTTACTTCTTACTCTTTTTGCCTCTCCTTTCTTCTCTTCCTTCCTTTCTTCTTATTTTCCTAAATTTTATTTTAAACTCTTATATAATTACAATTATGTATATTTGATTCACAGTTGAGCCATACAGTGTACTGAGATTGCAATAGTGTCTCTTGCCCCCCAACCCCAGAATTAATAACTATACTCTTTTAAAATTTATTTTCAATGCGCTTATCACTGATTTACCCCAAGCTGCACTTAAGGGCTAAGTCTTCTCTCAGAATTTTTGTTCAAACATCTCAGGATACTCTGTGCCTCGTGTATTTTTTTGGAAACACACTTCTGGAGCCATCTGAGGCCCTGCCTCAGTCTGGACTGGATGTTTCCTGCAGGTGCTACACAGCATCCCTCTGGCTTATATTTCCCCTTAATCCTGCCAGGTGTTTCTTCTACTCTTCTTCTCGGCTGGATATCCTGTTCCTCGAGTCTTGTGTTTTCCTATTTTTGGTTTATTTCCTCATTTTTATACAGTATACTTTCTTGGGTCAGATGAATGAGTCCAGAGAAACTACTTTTTTGAGACTTTGCTTGTCTGAAAACATCCTTCCACTACTTTGACTATTGATGGTAAGTGTAAAATTCGAGATTGGAAATTATTTTGTCTTGGAATTTTGAAGGTATTTTTCTGATGTCTTCTAGCTTTCAGTATTGCTGTGAAAAGTCCTAGGCTATTCAGATCTGCCGTCCTTTGTAATTTTCTGGTTTTATCTCTCTAGGAGATGTCAGTATGTCCTTTTTGACTGTGGTAATCAACTTTGCTGGATACCTGCAACCATTTCTATCTAAGAACGCATGTCTTTTAGTTCTGGAGATTTTTCTGGTACGATTCCTGTGATAATCTTTCCCCCACTGTTTTCCCCATTCTTTCTGGAATTCTTTTTAATTCAGGTGATAGATGACCATGAATTCTCTAATTCTTTTTATGTTTTCTATTTTTTATATCTTTGTCTTTTTGTTCTATATTTCATGGTATATCCTCAGCCTTTATTTTCCAATCCCTGTATTGAACCTTTTATTTCTGTAATCTTGAATCTTTCTGAGGGTCTCAATTGTAGTTTTCTTTTTTCTTTTCTTCTTCAGTCTCCCACTCCTCTTTTTATTACTCCTGGCCTTGTCTCCATTTACTCTGAGTTTCTTTGTCCTACACATTTTTGTTTTGACCTCCGATTTTTCAGTTGCAGTTTCCTCAAATATATGGTGATCCTTGACTCTCTCTTTCTATTGAGAAAATCAACATCAAAATTCTGCTGGAAGCCTTGTTACTTAGGAGGTAATTGTCCACTGGTAAGCTTGTAGGTTACTACATGTCAGAAACCACAATGGTCAACATCTCTAGGTCTTTTTTTTTTTTTTTTTCCCCTATAGAAAGTAACATTTTTCTTTCTTTCTCTTTTTCCCCCAGGGAGCAATCCTCCAATTTCTTGACTGGTTTGAGGAAGAAGTACATGGCCAAACCTATCTGTTAGCATTCATAAGCTTAATAGGAAAAGGTTCCCATGAATCTCATTGTTTCAGATACAGATTTTTATTTTATTCCCTCTGTTTCCAGTAATAGAGTCCAGAAACCAGGATAACTTCTACAAATGAAACAAGCTGCACATTTGAAAGACAGTAACACATACATGTGCCAGACATGGTTTTGTGTTAGATTGGAGGTAAGTTGAGATACACATATGGATACATATGGATACATATACTTGCATTACATTCCTGGTGATGCCACCTCATCACAAGCTGGAACCATATCCTCATGTTGCCCCAAAGAGCTTCTGAAGGCTTTTGAAAATGAGGCATGAGAAAAGCTGGGGTTTGGGAGGATGGCTCTTCAGGAAATGGAGTAAAGAACAAATTGGATGTGGGAAAGGCTAAAGAGACAGAGAAAATAATAAAAGCTTTTCCAGTAGCTGGGCAAAAGATCTACACAGGGTAGGCTGACCAGACATCCTATTTTAAATGGGACAGAAAACAATGGTACCATTCCATTTCAAATGGTACATATGGTCAGCCTAGTCTCACTGAGTTAAATTCAAGGTATCAATGGGTTGACCATACGTACCATTTGAAATAGGATGTTATCATTGTTTTCTGTCCCTTTTCAAACAGGATGCCTGGTCAGCCTAACACAGAGGGATATGGGTCATTTATTCAATCAGCCATTTATATTTATAGAGAAACCATTAAGTACCAGGCATTTTGCCAAATCCTGGGTTTATAACTGCGGGCAGTTGTATTTTCCAAAGATGGCTGCATGGATAAATCCCATCCTAGGTGCTCTTCTTACAGTGTGATTTGACCCTCCTTTATGGGGGTTAGAGATAGGCTATATTCTCTCCCCACTGAATCTAGGTGGCCTGGGATTATCGCAAAGTAGGCACTGTGTGATGAGTTAAGTGACAAAAGTCAAACAGCTTCTGCCCAGTTCACGCTCTCTTGGGACAATTGCCTTTCGAACTCTGAAGACACATGTAAGCTATGCAGCTTCTCAGAAGCCACCACGAGGAAGAGACCCTGAGGGGAGAGAGCACATAGGAATGGAGTGAGGTCCAAAGGGACTCAGCTGTTTGAGTTCTCCCATCCTAGGCCTTGCCATGTGTGTGACGAAGCCATGGCGATGATCCCAGCTCCAGTCCCCAGCACTACTTATACCCACCCTGGGACAGTGGTGCGCAGTGACCCTGAGTGAGAACTGCCTAGCTGAGCCCCATTTAACTCCAGAACTGTGAGCGATAACAATAATAGGTGGCGTTTAAGCCACTAAGTTTTGAGGTGGCTTGCTATGCAGCCATAGAGGAGGGTAAATACGTAATTACAATACAATGTGATAAATGTAGCAGCTGTGCTGATGTGCTATGGAAGTACAGGGGAGGCAGGGCCTGATTCTCTAGCATAGTGTGGGACAGGGAGGGGAGGTAGTGAGGTCAAGGGAGTGTTCCAGGACAGGTGACCTTAAGGATGAGTAGATACGTGACAACTACCTACTGGAAGCGGAGAGAAAGAAAGAAATATAGGCAGGAGAAAAAAGGAAGGAGAAAATTGAGCATTTTGAGGCTGCCTGACTAGGCATGGAACAAAGGAAAAGGGAGGCTGTAAGTGGCTATGAGGTTATTACGCTCTTCATGTTATTAATTCAAAGATATTCTAGTCCTGGTGGTCACTGCCTACATAGCCCCTTTGAATTAGAGCCAAATATACAGTGTTCAATGAACGAGTTTTTATTGGTAGACACAAGGCGGAGTCCAGAATCTAGAGGTGTGACAGTGGTATCCTCTAATAACTAGCACACGGCCTCCTTTCTCTATGCAAGATTAGAATCCACTACAGTTATCATGAAGCCCAGTATGACTGTCTGTGACTCACTCCCCCAGGACCCTTTTTTGCAGCTGTCAGGGGCTGGGCTGTACTCCTCCCTGACATGCACACACCTGCATACACACTGAGTTAAAGGGACCCACTGCTCAGCCCCCGGGCTTATTCACCTCTTGGCTCCAGCCCATTACTAAGTGACATATGGGGAAGCAGGGTGGCTGTGGAGGAGAAATAAACATTTTCCTGGAAAACAACTTCTTGGTATTATTCTCTTCTGATCAGGAGTGCGGAAGACAACTTAATTAAGAGACCGTGCTTAATGACAAGGAAGTAAAATGTTCCTTTGCTAATGGAATCTTCCAGCTCACTCTGGCTAAGTGGATTGACTATGCTAGAAGGATTCATTGCCCGGAAAACTCTTCACAATAAATTGCAGGGCAGGAACCCTCAGGATGTGGGCACAGATTGTAGGCATCCCATCTTTTTGGATGGTTCTCTGATATGGAAACACCTGCAGCATACATCTGGGACTTTCTCGGAAAATGGAGCCACTCTGAACGAGCCATAGTTATTCCTAAAGCACAGCATATACTTATATGTTTTTTCTATTTGCCCTGTTATTTTTGTTCAGATTTCTCTTCTCCCTTTTCCTCATTTAACAAATTCATTCTCGCCCTCAGAAGCAGACTTTAAGGGCACCTTCTCTGTAAAAGAAAAAGAATTGACTGTTTCTACTAAATGCTGCCTTAGCTAATTGAAGGTAAAGCATAAAAGTTATGAGTATGAATTTTGGGGTTAGATAGACATGAATTCAAATCCTAACTCTGAAGGTGACAAATTCTGTGATTTGGGGGAAGAAAGTCCTATTAGTTTCCTAGGGTTGCTGTTACAAAGTACTACAAACTTGGATGGCTTAAAACAACAGAAATGTATTGTCTCACTGGTCTAGAGGCTGTTTGTAGGATGTGTTCCCTCTGAAGGACTCAGAGAGGAACTCCCTTCCTCTCTCCTAGCTCCTGGTGTTTGTCTGCAATTTCTGGCGTTCCTTGATTTATATGCACGACTCCAATCTCTGCTTCCATTTATCACATGGTCATCTTTTTCCTGTGTGTCTCTGCATTTTCTTGCCTCTGTGCATGCTGTCTGTGTGTCCAAACAACCTCTTCTTCTCAGAACACCAGTTATATTGGATAAGGTCTCACCCTAATGACCTTACTGAACTGGATTACAACTACATAGACCCTATTTCCAAATAAGGTCATGCTCACAGGTACTGAAGATAAAGACTTCAACGTGTCTTTTCTAGGGACACAATTAAATCCATAACAGCAATTAACCTTACTCAGTTTTAATTTCCTTCCCTGAAAAGTGAAGGAACTATAATAGCATCAAAGTCAAAGAAATATTGTGGGGGAAAGATCTAAGTATTAGACATAATACTTTGCAAATAAATCTCAATAATAGGTGGCTTTTTAAAAGGAAAACATCCACATAGGTGGAGCCAGTGATCGTTGCATTCTTCACTCCTGCCCTCCAAAATGTACCTCCATCTTGAGATATGTCACTAAACTCACTGAAACCACCATATGCCTAGAAGTCCTTCTGAAGCCTGAGTGGTGTAGGCAATGTTCATTAGTAAAAGATCACCACAGGGTAAGTGACTTTCAAAGAAGAGAAGTTGAGGCATGGTCTACCCCCCTTCTTTCATGTCAAACCGTGGCTGTTTCAAGTTTGAGTTTATGTAGAGAGCTGGAAGATACCTACCCTAGAAAAGGTACCATTTTTAGAAGAAGCCATCAGCTTGACTTTCTTTCTTTCTTGTGTGATCCATAGTAGAGACTTACCATTTTGGAGGCTTACCAGGAAGCACCTTGACTCTCATCCTGAAGATGACTAGGACTACAGCATCTGAGGCCCTGAGCAGAGGTCTGTTGGCACAAAGATGTCCCTCGTATGCCTGGTACCTGGGCCCAGACTCAGTGCAGAAAGAAGTGCTGAGGGTGAAAAGCAACCACATGACCAGTGTCCTTATGCCTGGCCTTCCTACGCCTGAGGAAACATTCAAGAGTCCTGATAATTTTTAAAAACTAAGTGCTCAAATGCAAGCCATCAGCAAAAAACTTAGGAATAGATTTAACCAAGGAAGTGAAAGATCTCGATATTGAAAACTATAATGTAATGATGAAAGAAATTTAAAAGGACACAAATAAGTGGGAAGATATCCTATGATCATGGACTAGAAGAATTGGTGTTATTACTATGCCATACTATCCAAAGTAGTCTACAGTTTCAATGTAATCCCATCAAAAGCCTATTGACATTTTTTCATAGAAATAGAAAAGTAATTGTAAGATTTACATGGAGTGACAGAAAACTGAAATATTCAAAGTAAACTTGAGAAAGAAGAATCATATTAGAGGTATCACATTACCTGACATCAAACTATACTATAAGACCTTTGTAATCATAAGAGAATGGTACTGGCATAAAAACAGACGCAGAGATCAGTGTAACAGAATAGAGAACCTAGAAATAAACCCATGCATATATAGTCAATTTATCTTTGAAAAGGGCACAGAGAATATACAATGAGGAAAGAGTCTTCCAACACCAGAGCAAATGTGTTAGGAAAACTGGATATCCTTAGACAAGATAATGAAATTGGGCCTATCTAATACCATACATAAAAATTCACTCAAAATAGATTAAAGATTTAAATGTAAGACCCCAAATTTTAAAACTCATGGAACAAAACAAGAAAAAGCCTTCTTAATATTAGTGTTGGCCATGATTTCTTGTATATAACACCCAAAACACAAGCAAGCAAGCAAGAAACAAACACAAACAAGAGGGACTATAGCAAACTAAAATGCTTCTGCACAACAAGAGAAACATTCAACAACGTGAAAAGGCAAATGGAAGGAAATGTTTTCAAATCATATATTTGATAAGGGGTTGATATATAAACTATATAAGGAACTAAAACTCAATAACAAAATAAAAGAACCTGTATAAAAATTGCATGAAAGGGGAAGCCGGGATGGCTCAGTGGGTTAAGCGCTCACTTTGCAGCGCCAGGGACCCAGGATTGAATCCCGGCCCTGGCCAGTGCGGACCCATGTGCTGAACTGGGGAGTGCCCCTAGTTCAGTTCTCCCTCTGTCTCTGTATCTCTCTCTCTCTCTGTCAAATACAATTAAAAAAATGTGTTTCTTATTGAAAAACCACAGTGAGATTTTACTGCATACTTATGAGGATGGCTATTATAAAATATGATAAAACAGAACAGGTGTTGGCAAGGGTGTGGAGAAAAGAGAACCCTTGTACACTGTTTATACAAATGTAAATTGGTAAATCATTATGGAAAACAGTATGGAGGTTTCTTAGAGAATTAAAAATGGAACTACCTTGATCTATTATCCAGCAATCTATTCTGGATATGTATCCAAAGGAAATAAAATTAGTATCTTGAAGAGCTATCTGCACTTCCATGTTTATTGCAACATTGTTTCCAATAGCAAGGATATGGAGATAAACTAAGCATCTGTCAATGAATGAATAAATAAAGAAAATGTGGCATAGACATACAATGGGATATTATTCAGCTGTAGATAAAAAGAAAATTCTGCCATTTGCAATAACATGAATGAACTTGGAGGGTGTCATAAGTAAAATAAGCCAGACACAGAAAGACAGATACTGTATGATCTTACTTATATGTGGAATCTAAAAGGCAAGTCCACAGAAGCAGAAGGTAGTGTAATTGTTTTCAGGTGCTAGAGAATAAGAGAGATAGGAAAGATGTTAGTCAAAGAGTACAAACTTCCAGTTATAAGATGAATAAGTTCTGGTGATCTAATGTACAGCATGGTGACTATAGTTAATAATATTGTATTGTCTACTTGAAATTTTCTAAACAAGAACATATTAAATGTTTTCACCACATACTTGTTTATATATACACACAAAGGTAACTATGTGAGGTAATTGAATGTAATTCCTTTGATTATGGTAATCATTTTACAACATATATTTATATTAAATCATCACAACAACAACAACAAAAAAGAAAGAAAGAAAGAAAGAAAGAAAGAAAGAAAGAAAGAAAGAAAGAAAAGGAAAGAAAGAAAGGAAGAAAAAAATAAGAGAAAGAAGAGGAGATTAGGACATACATGAAGGCTGTCCAGAGAAAATCCAGCCATAAATGCCTCTGTTTTTTACATTACAATGGCTGCATACACAGTCTAGACTACTATAATTTTTTGAAAAATACTGTATTTTTGCTTATTCAGTTTCTTCTACTTAGTGTCTTTTTCTGGGCAATATATTTTTTTTAAATAGTTTATTTCTTTTTCAAAGTATTTTTTTTAAAGATTTATTTTATTGTTTTGAGAGACATTGAGTGAGTGAGAAAGAAAGAGAGAGAGAGATGAGGGAGGGCCCAGAGCAGCCGCCATAGTTGTACATCATTAGTTGTGACATAGTTTCATTCCACACAGGTAGATGTGGGACTGCATGGGACAGGAACCGAACCAGTGGCCTCCCACATAGGAGGGTAGAACCTTCACCATCTTCTTAGCTGTCACCAGTTGTGCCCAAAGTTCAGTGTATAGGTTTGCATGGGTCAAGGCCAGAATTTGATCCCTGTACCTTGTGGTTGCAAGGCAAGCACTCAACCTATTGAGCTATCCTGGCATCCTTCAAAATATTTTTTCAAAGCTTATGCTCATCAAAGCTAAGTAATTTTTAGCCTCCCCTATGTTTCTTCTATACTTTTCTCTTACTTCTAATAAAGCAATCATTACATTACAGTTTTATTTTTTTCTTTAAAATTGTGCCATCCCTAGAAAACAAGACCAGAGCAATAGCAACAGTCAAGTTATATATGATGGTTGCTTGGAGTGATGTAGTAACAGTGTTGGTGGAAATGTGTAGAAGACTGATAGAATTGATGACACTTGGTAGTTTCATTAATTATAGGAAGTCAAGGTAAAGTCCAGAAATACGATGAAGTCTAGATTTCTGACTTGAACAACCTGATGGATGTTTTTTCCAGTAGGTGCATAAAGTACTCTGTTGTAGACATCTGCAATTCTCATGAAAGCTAATACAGTACTCTCAATAAATTCTTGATGATTGGTTGGGCAAATGTATGCTTCCTTGTTTTATTTTTTTATATCTTCTATTTCTTTTTTCTTGTCATATTCACTAGCTAAAACTTCCACTATGATGTTGAGTAGGAGAGGTGAGAGAGCATATATGTGTGGTTGTTTTTTTTTTAGATTTACTTTTATTGTTTTTGACAGACAGAGAGAGAGAGAGAGAGAGAGAGAGAGAGAGAGAGATACAGAGACAGAGAGAAGGAGGAGGGCCCAGAACAGTCTCCATAGTTGTACAACATTGGTTTTTTCACATAGTTTCATTCCGCAGGTGGGCGCGGGGCTGCACAGGGCATGAACTGGGCTGGGGTCTCACCCTGGTGGGAACTGAACTGGGGGCACTCCCTAATTCAGCATATGGGTCCACATGGGCCAGGGCTGGGATTTGATCCTCAGTCCCCAGGGCTGCAAAGTGAGCGCTTAACCCACTGAGCCATCCCGGTTTTTCCTATGTGTGGCTTTGACAAAATATTTGCATATAGCTATAGAATGTGCTAGCATAATCTGATGCAATTGTCTAGTGAGGTTACCTTAAAACTGGGACAATATTATAGTAGTTGGCCTCTAATACTCACTTTCCCCTTTTTCAATGGTAATAGAATTTTAGAATTTTAGCTGAACACATTATCTCATAGAATAGTGAATACTTTGCCTCGCTCCTTTATAAATGTGCTCAGGTGAGTGAACATTAGATATGAGGCAGTTTCTAGGAATTTTTTACAGAGGTAGCTGGTTCATACTTTTCCTCCAAATCCCTGTCTATTTTCCTTTCTGCATCCCAGAATGAAGATGCAGAAATCTTGGACCATTATAGATGAGGGCAAGGGTGGAACTATGAACTGAAAGGAGTTAGAGAGCTTTGTTGGAACTACTGTATTGGCTCTGGACTGCCAGACTGGGTGTCTTCTGTATGAGACAGAAACAAAACAAAACAAAACAAAACAAAACTACTTTGTATAAGCCATTATTTTTTTCCACTTTCTGTCAATATAATCCTCACTGATAAAGTAGACAACAAAATGAGTGAGCTCACTCATTTCCAGCCACTTCCCATTTCTTTCTCTACTTTTATGAAAATGTTTTTTTTCATACTATTGTTCAAAGAGAATCTTAAAACACTATACAACCAGCTGATTGTCCTTGTGTTTTCAAAGTCCAGTGCTATGAGAAATGTGTATTCTGGGAGCTCTGAGATGAGGACATCTAAATACTAGAAAGAAATCAAAGAAATGAAAGGCCATTCTGGGTGATAGAAAGTAATTAGAAAGCCAGAGAGGCAGTGAATTGCAAGGAGTTTGCTGTGATTTGTACAGTTAAGTCTGAAGCTAAAGAAGTAAACAGGAGCCTGGTATCAAATGGTCTGTTCTGCTGTACTAAGGATACTGGCTCTCCCATGCTTCCTTTGACTGTTCTCTGCAAAGAGTAAGAAGAGGAAACTATTTTGGCCATTTACTTGCCTCTATAATAGGGTGACCAGATTTTAACATTGGTAAAGTGGAACACCATTGACTGGGGGGAGGGGGTTCTTGATTAAAAATTTGGTCTATCTCCCGTCGTTCCCTAGCTTGTTGTGCATTCTTTCAAAAAATCGGGACATTTTAAAAATGCCGTGGGATGCGGCACAAATTGTTAAAAATCGGGACTGTCCCGCCATAAGCACAGCTGTTAAAGCAGCATCATACCTAGTGGTACAACTTAGAGAAACTGAGGACCAAGACAATTCTAAAGAGGTGGGGTTGGAAAAAACATCAGAGTCAACCCTGCAAATAATCAAGTAGCACCAGGAAAATCACCTTCCCAAAACTGTTTTCCTTTCCAATTAGCTACCACAGGACCTAAAATTCTACTATCAGCTGCAGATGTATTAATTATTTTTTATATTTTTTCTCTTTTATTTTTATTTTTCAATTACATTTGACATACAATATTATATTGATTTTAGGTGTACAGGATAGGGATGAGACATTTATAAAATTACAAAATTTTTATTCCAATACATTTGTTCCCACCTGACATCATATATAGTTATTACGATGTTATTGACTATATGACCTATTATCTAATTTATATCCCTATGACTATTTTGTGACTATGAACTTGTGCTTCTTGATTTCTTCCCCTCTTCACCCATTCCTCTCACCATCCTCCCATCACCCCAACAAATCTAGTACCCCTCTCATGCTGCCACAGTTATTGCAGCATTATTCACCTATATTCCCATGCTATACCCTATATCCCCATAACTATTATTTTGTAACCACCAAACTGAACTTTCTAATTTTTTTCCCTTTATTTTACCTTTTCCCCAACCCTCCTCTCCTCTGGCAACAAACCAATGTTCTTTTATATCTATGAATTTGTTCCTGTTCTACTTATTTATTTCCTTTAGATTTCACCTATAAGCAAAGTCAACTTGTGTCTGCCTTCCTCTGTCTGACCCTCCACTCATTGCAATACCCTCTATGTTCTTTGATTGGAGCTTTTAATCCTTTTAAATGGAAGGTAATTATTGATATGCAGCTAGTACCATTTTATTATTTATAACTTTGCTCTCCCCACTATCACCCCTAGCCCATCTTAAACTAGTTCCTCTAATATTCTTTGTAATACTGGTTTGATGGTGATAAACTACCCCCCCCTCCTTTATTTTTTTTTGTCTGAGAAACTCTTTATTTGTTCCTCTATTTTGAATGACAGCTTTGTTGGATAGAATAATCTCTGTTGTAGTTCCTTGCTTTATATTTTATTGAATATTTTCTAGCAATCACTTCTGGCCTGCAAAGTTTCTATTGAGATATCAGCTGACAGTCTTGTAGGAACTCACTTATAAGTTACTAGTTGCTTTTCTCTTGCTACTTTTAGGATTCTCTGTTGGTCTTTAACCTTGGCCATTTTAATTATACTGTTTCTTGGTGTCCTTATTTGGGTTTATCTTGTTTGGGATTCTCTATGCTTCCTGGACTTGTACATCTGCTTCTTTCACCAGGTTAGGAAATTTTCAGTCATTCTTTCTTCAAATAGGTTCTCAAATACTTGTTTTCTTTCTTCTCCTTCTGGTATTCCTATAATGTGAATGTTGTGTTTGATGTTGTTCCAGAGGCCCCTTAAAATATCCTCATTTTTTTGGATTTGTTTTTATTTTTTTTGTGCTTTCTACTACCTTGTTTTCCAGTTTGCTGACTCAATCCTCTGCTACATTTAGTCTGCTGGTGATTCCTTCTATTGCATTATAGATTTTAGTTATTGTATTCCTCATTTCTGGCTGGCTTTTTGTTGTTGTTGTTGCTATATCCTTTATGTTTACTATCTCTTCATTGAAGTTTTCACTAAGTTACCTGAGCATCCTTATAACAATCATTTTAAGCTCTGTATCTAATAGGTTGCTTGCCTCCATCTTGTTTAATTTTTCTTCTGGAATATTCTGTTCTTTTATTTGAGATGTATTTCTTTGTTTTCTCATTTTGGATGCCTGTCTGTGTTTGTTTCTCTGTGTTAGGTAGATCTGCTACATCTCCCAGTATTTCTGGTTAGTCTTATGTAATAGGTGTTCTTTAGGGCCCTAGCACCATCTCCCTGGTCACCTGTGCAGGGTGCTCCTGTAGTTTCTGGTGTGGTGACAATACTTTGCCTGGAGCTATTTAGC
Organism: Craseonycteris thonglongyai; assembly: GCA_004027555.1. Classification (NCBI taxonomy): domain Eukaryota; kingdom Metazoa; phylum Chordata; class Mammalia; order Chiroptera; family Craseonycteridae; genus Craseonycteris; species Craseonycteris thonglongyai. The sequence goes on from PVKE010017692.1 coordinate 24,897, forward strand.
AAAACTCTCAGAGCACACCAATGGCTATTGCTACACACCTGGGGCCTGGGGACTTAAATAGTTTTATAAGAAAAATTGCAATTTGTGTAAGGCTGGCTGCTCACCAGAGAAAGTTCTTCTGGCATTTGGTAAAGTTGGGTGGGGTAAGGTCCTAGTGAGTTAGCAGGGTGAAGCAATTAGAGCTCATCGGGTCAATCAATTTCAGATTAGGCCAAGTGGGGGTGGGTGCAACACAGGACAGATGGTTTCTAGCTTCCAGCTATATGGGAGGAGGACTCACCCAGGAAAAATGACAACTCCTCTCTAGCCCTCACCCCAAAGCCCCCTGTATGCCTTCAATGCTCCCTGAGTCACCATACCTCTGCTGGAGCCCAGGGTGAGTGCCTGCAAGTGACTGAGTCTATGGGTGGACCCTTTAAGAGGACGTCTAGGTTTTCTGCAGCCTTTTGTCCCAACTAGATGGTCAGAGTGCCCACTATTTTTCACAGTTAGATATTGTGGGGCTCCTCTTCCCAGTGCCAGTGCTCCAGGCTGGGAATCCTGGTATGGGACTGGGATCCCTTGCTCCTTCTAGGGAAATCCCCATGGCTGAACTATCCCTCCTGATTCTCTACTACCACCAGAAACATGGCTTTTTTTCCCCCATCTTCTCCCCTCCTATCATTCTCTATGTGGCCTCCTCTTCTTTGTATCCTTAGTTATAAAACTTCTGTTCAGCTATATTTCAGATTATGCTCCAGGCTGATTGTTCTATAATTTAGCTGTAATTTTAATGTGTCCATGGAATGAATCAGGCATAGTGTTCACCTACTCCTCCATCTTGGATCTCTCTCTGTCAATTCTTATTGAAGAAGTTTCCAAACTGTCATATTTTTTTCATGTATAAGACACCCCATGTATTAGACAACAACTAGTTTACTAATCCGACATTAAGAAATTGATACATTGGTTACCCCTGTGTATAGATGATTCCAACTTTTGGTCTAACAATTTTAGACAACAGTATTGTCTTTTATGTGAAAAAATACAGTAATATGAGAAAAGTGAGATTAATAGGAGGTAAAATCATTCACTTCCACGTTTTGCTGTTACCTGACATTGAGCAGGGCCTTGTGACAATGGAGCCCAATCAAAAATTTAGGAATAGAGTGATAAAATGTAAATGAGGCCAGAGAGGAAATGCCCTAACAGGAATATCAAACTGCCTGCTACCGCAGCAAGTATAGATCAAATGATGAAGTCAGAGGGCTATCTATTGCTGCTGATTACATCTTCCTCACAACTCTATGTGCAGACAAACTGGCTGAGGAGGGAGAGAATGATCACAACAGGCTGTTAAGGGGAGCTGACAGATTAAGGGAAGAGTAGCACGCAACTGATTCTATAGCATGGAAAGCTAAACATTCTTGCCTCCTAATGCGATGCTTCCTTACCATCACTGCTCTTACATTTAATTCCCTAGAACAGGCTCAGCTTCATCTGTTAAAAGAGTCAAGGGGTGGGAAGACTATTGCCCTCATGCCCACCTGGGTACCTGCTGGGGAAAGTGTGCACTTCCTGCTAAGTACTCAGTGGCACTCAGGGCTCCCTTTTATTATATGTCATTAATTACTCTGGATTTGAGGCACATGGTTCTTCTGCTTGTTGGGAGCAGTACTTGATGGTAGCTGGTATTAGAAACCTACTATGCTTCCAGAGTCCTCAAGTTCCATCTTCACTAATCAGCAACGGTCCTCCCAAGTCATTGAGAGAAATGTGTATCTACGTGTGCATGTAGGTGGACACATATCTGTACCTGGGTTTGTGTATGTACCTCAGTTCCAGACAATGATCTGCGTGTATATATATGTGGGGGGGGGGGGGGGGGGAGTAGGGGCACATACTCATCTCAGAGGAATTCTCTTCAATATTGATGATGATTTGGGGACAGTTTTTAAACTTTCTCAAAGAACTAGAAATGTTCCAATCTCAATGTGAAGAAGCACAGAAATTTCTGGTAAATAATAACTGTTTGTGTTTATTTTTCCTGAGATAGAGGAGGAAAAGTTTTCAGAACCTTACTTCTGGATATTAGGACAGAGTGGAAGAAAGTGAGGTTGAGAGAAATTTTTGAGTTGAGATCATTTCACTCTTTCTGCACAAATTTCCCACATCCCCCTCATAATTTTGTTTTGGGAGGAAGGTTTTGAAATGGTATTTATATGGTGCTTAATTTTACACACATATGCTCAATATGCCCATATATAATATATACACATGGGTACACTAACACACTTGCTCAGTACATACAATGTGCAAGGTAAACACCTTGCTAGAAGCTTTTAAGGGGTGAGGGAGGAAGTAGCATTCCATTCATCCTCAAAGATCTCAAACTGCAAATGAGGAAACACATAGAGCAATAAGAGTTAGAAGCCAAATAGATGGTGTAGTTGTGTGAGGAGGAAGTTCAAAGACAGTGGTAATCACTCCCCTTGCGGTGATCAGGGAAGATGTAGGGAGGAGCTGAGCTAGACCATGAACCTGGTGTTAAAGTATGAAGAGGCTGTTCTTTATATGAGTTCTTATATGTTCAACATAAGAATATGTTGCTGAAAACTGCCACTGAGGGAAAACATAGAAAAAGGCAAACTAATAATAGGGAGGGACAAGTTACAAAGTTCCCAGAAATCTCACAATGTGCTGTGACCTTGTCTTAATAGTGAAGAGTAACTCACCTGCTAATTTAGTATAGACCCCAGTTCTCTTCACTAACTTCATAGGGATGTCTTGTTGTGACTTCACAGGATGATCTCTTTCCAACTTTTTCTCTTTGCAGCACTAGGATTAAAGAGCCAATTAGTGGAGAGGGACAAATAGGTAGTATTCCTACCCATTGATGATGATTGATTGAATCTTCTTTTTATTAGTTTAACTTAGTTAACAAAGCCTGAATTAACTATCTATAAATAGTCTGGTACTATGAGTATGCTAGGCAATGTCCTCAAAATGCTGAGTAAAGAAGTAGTCATAGGAAACCAGCAGGACACACAGTGAGACAGTTGTGTGTGCAGATGCTACTACAAGGCCTGAGGGGACTGTTAAGAATACTGAAATTGGGACCCCGGGATGGCTTGGTAGGTTGAACACTCTTGCTTTGTGGCCGGGGATTGAGTTCTAGTCCTGGCCCCAGCCCTAGTTCATGGGGACCCATATGCTGAACTGGGACATGCTTCCCTTGTGGGAGGTCCCCAGTTTGGTTCTTGCCCAGGGGGTGCTTTCCATGAGAAAGGCCCCCAGTTCTCAGCGACATGCTTCCCACACAGGAGGTCCTTGGCCCAGTTCCTGCCCTGCTCAGACCCATGCCCACCTGTGTGGAATGAAACTATGCCAAAAACTGATGATGTACAACTACAGAGACTGCTGTGGGCCCTCCCCTTTCTCTCTGTCAAACAAACAAACAAACAAAACAAAACAAAAAACCCTCTGGAATTAAAGATATATTTATGGAGAAAAAAAAATGTAGCTTATTTTTTATTTTGAGTTTATAAAGAAAAGTAGGAGTTAACTTGATGAAAGGGGAACTTTGTCAAAGATAGTAAATTTATATTTATAAATATGATGCCAATGTAATAAGCATTATTGATTATTGGTAAAATCTCTGGAGGACATTACTTCAAGTTTGTTTCCTAGACAGATTAATTTAATGTTTAGTTCACAATACCAAATAGCACTGAGATATTGGTTATATAAGGATAATTAATTTGCAAAATATAATGGGATCTAGAATAGTTTTTTAAGTAATCCGTGATTGTTTTTAAGTTTTAGCTGGTAGAACACAGGGCACAACATATCATTTGTAATAAATTTGGTTATAATGTTGAGGGCAAATGTCAAGAATTATCTTTGAAAATATTTTACACATGTTAATACTAACAAATATATACATATTAACAAAGACAAAGAAGTTATGCATGTGAATTAGCAATGTACATATGTTTAGGGGGAAATGATTCACAAAAGCATGCTAAATCACTCTTGGATGAGTATATCAAAGAAGAAATCAAAATTATAATGTAGTCTATACATAAATGAAAATGATAATAATAAAAACGATTTACCAAAAACTTTTAGGATGTGGCTAAATTTCTAATTTGAAGTGAATGTGTACCCTAAAGTTATTTAGTTATAAATAAATATGTAATCATTTTTGTTGCATACTGAGAAAACTGAAATCAATTTCAGGAAAACAGGAGAAATAAAATAGTAAAGTTAAAACTAGAAATAGATGAATTAGAAAGCAGAAAAAAATCAGTAAAAACATTTAATTAGAAAATTAAAAATATATTACATTTTAAATAAATAAATACAAATATGTAAAGCTACATATATATGCTATTAAAATAATTTTAATAAAAATGCTATGTGAAAAACTTCATGCTATTTTCAAATATACAATTACATGGTAATTTTCTAGGAAATTTACAAAACTATCCAAACTAATTAAACAAAAATGGACATTTTAAACAGATAAAATAATATTGCAAAACATTTCGAACAATTATTATGGAATTTTCTCTTAGACAAAAGTTTTAGTGACAGGGGGCAGCCAGGATGGCTTAGCTGGTTAAGCACTCACTTTGTAGCCCTAGGGACTGAGGATCGAATCCCAGCCCTGGCCCATGTGGACCCATATGCTGAATTGAGGTGTGCTTCCCATGCGGGAGGCCCCCAGTTTGGTTCTTGCCCCATGCTCCCCCACCCCCAGCTTGGCCCCAGTTTTCACCCTTCACAGCCCCCACCCATCTGTGTGGAACAAAACCATGTAGAAAACTGGTGACGTACAACTATGAAGACTGCCCTGGGTCCTCCTCCTTCTCTCTGTGTCTCTCTGTCTTTGTCTCTCTCTCTCTCTCTCTCTCTCTCTCTCTCTGTCAAAAACAATAAAATAAATCTTAAAAAAAATGTCATAAAAAGTTTTAGGGACAAATAGTTTCACTAATTAGTTCTTTAAAATACTTTTAGAAAAAGATTTATTTTATTGTTTTTGACAGAGACAGGGAGACAGAGAGACAGAGAGAAGGGCCCCGAGCAGTCTCCATAATTGAACTTCAACATGGTTTTGTTCCACACAGGTGGGTGGGGGCTGCACAGGGTGAGAGCTGGACTGGGGGCCTCCCACATGGGAAGCTCACACCCCAGTTCAGCATATGGTTCCGCATGGGCTGGTGCTGGAGTTCTATCCTTGGTCCCCAGGGCTGCAAAGTGAGTGCTCAACTCCCTGAGCCATTCCGACTTCCATTTTAAAATATTAAAAGTAATATAAAATTGTAAAAAGTTCAAGTACAGAGCAAATTATTAAACATATCTAATTCATTTAATAAAGCAAATAATAAATGAAATAAATAAAATAATAGCCTAAATAAATTTAATAAATAAAATGAACATATGTAATTTATTTAATATAACACTGGTACAAACATGTTACCTGCAATGCATATGACAATACTATGAAACAATCTCATTTATAAATATGAATATAAAACATTCTAAATAAGACACAAATAAATTACATATAA
>PVKE010017693.1:0-30447 GCA_004027555.1 Craseonycteris thonglongyai
ATATATATATATATATATATATATATATATATATATATATAGTACTGCAGTTGTGCAATGTTACCATTGGGCAAACCTGGATGGATGAAGTTCCAAGAAACTTCCCTGTACATTTCCATAACTTCTTGTGAATCTAATATTACTTTTTAAGTAAAAAAAAACCAACAAAAAACAAACATATGGGGGCAGATATAAAGTTCCTCTGGACTAGCAAAACCGACTTTCATCAAAAATGTTAAGATATTGCTTCCATTTTCATTTAGCACATATATTAATTATGGTGATGGATTCTTTGGGGCTTTAATGAGGTTTTTTTTTAAGATTTATTTTTCTATTGTTTGAGAGAACGTGAGAGAGAGAGAGAGACAGAAAGAGAGAGAAGGAGGAAGGCCTCAGAGCAATCTCCATAGTTGTACATTATTAGTTTTTTGACATAGTTTCATTCCACACAGGGAGATGGATGTGGGACCACACAGGGTGGAAACCAAACTGGGGGACCTCCCACCTGGGAGGCGAGAGCCTTCACCACCATCCTGGTGGTTACCAGTTGCACCTCTGTTCAACATGTGAGTTTGCACAGTCCAGGGCCAGGATTTGACCCTAGACCTCGCAGTTGCAAGGCAAGTGTTCAACCTGTGGAGCTATTCCGGCATCCCCTAATGAATTATTTTAAACTTATCTTTCAACTTGTTATATCTATGAAAGTTCCATCATCTGATCTAACAGGTTTTTATTGGACAACTCAGGACATCTGTGTAAACCACTGTTTCACCAAGTGGGGTCTATAAACCACCCAGGGTCTTAAAAAGATGCAGGTTCCGGGGGCCCACCCAGGCTGTCTGAATCGTCTGTCTGGGGGTAGGATTTAGCCATCTGCAGTCCTGTGAAGCATTTCCAGCAACTCTTATGACCAGCCCAGCTTGAGAGCCACTGAGGCAGTTTATACAACTGAACTCAAAGAATGCTCCAAAGAAAACAAATATTTTGCATGGCTTAAAATAAAACACTAGACAGCTAACTGAAGTGACAGTGACCTTATGTAATTTTATGATGTTGAAAAAAAGAGGATAAAGTCTTCCAAATGTCAAATACAAAATAGAACCCTGGGAGAATAAAAGTCCTTAAAGGGTAATAATTTACAAACTCTAGATCTAGAAACTTCAGAAAAAGTCATTTCTGTTCACTGAACTTCATGTATCACAACTGTTCAGGCGCGTAAAGATGAAAATGTTGCATGGGGACTGCCTGCCATTCGAGCAGGGGCCCATCAAGCTGGTCAGAAACAGCCCAAATTGCATCAGCAGATGAATGGATAGACCAACTGTGATATGTCCATGCAATGGAATATTATTCAGCCATAAAAAGAATGAAGCATTGATATGTGCTCTGATATGAAGAAATCTTGAAAACATGATGCCAAGTGAAAGGAGCCAATCACAAAAGCTCACATATTATGATTCCATTTTAAGGAAATAGCCAGAATAAGTAACTCCACATAAAAAGATTGAAGATTGATGGCCGCCCGTGGGAAGGGGGTGGGAAGCGGTGGCTTAATGGGTACCAGTTTCCTTGTGAGATGATGAAAATGTTTTGGAACTAGATACAGGTGGTGTTGGCATAATATTGTGAATATTCTAAATGCCACTGAATTGTTTACTTTAAAATGATTAACTTGGGGAAGCCGGGATGGCTCAGTGGGTTAAGTGCTCACTTTGCAGCGCTGGGGACCGGGGATCAAATCCTGGCCCCGGCCAGTGCGGAACCATATGCTGAACTGGAAGCTCCCCTAGTTCAGTTCTCTCTCTGTCTCTGTCTCTGTATCTCTCTCTCTCTCACTCTGTCAAAAATAAATAAATAATGAATTTTAAAAAATAAAAATAAGGGAAGCCGGGATGGCTCGGTGGGTTGGGCGCTCACTTTGTAGCGCAGGGGACCGAGGATCGAATCCCGGCCCCAGCCCCGGCCCGTGCAGAACCATGTACTGAACTGGGAGCTCCCCCAGTTCAGTTCTCTCTCTGTCTCTGTATCTCTCTCTCTCTCTCTCTCTCTCTCTCTCTCTCTCTGTCAAAAATAAATAAATAAATAAAAATATATATTAAAAAAATAATAAATAAAAATAAATAAAATAGTGTTTATGACTTATGTCAATTTCACCTCAATCAAAAAAAATTTAAACAATAATGCAAGAGAAAATAACTTGGTAAGCAAATTAATCTGCATATCACAGTCAATTGAAAGATGCTTTGTGGGCAAAAAGGAATTTGTTTAAGAAAGGCATATGTTTGCCCTTCAATCCTGCCAAACTAAAATCAAACACGTGGCTCTAGCCCTAAATAATTCCATCAGACATTAAAGCTCAGTTTAAATTAATGTCTTACAACTTCTTCAAGTTTTATTTGAAATGCAAAATGTAAATAGGGACAGACTGACATGATGACTGATAGTTGATCTTTACGCTAAGGTTTGACTGGCTACATAAGCTTTTCATTTTTACCTATTAAATCTTTCTATAGAGTATATTTAGTTCACATAATTGTGTTTCTCGTCTCTGACTATTATTATGAATGTTCCCCTCACAGTACTTTTCTCTTCAACCACCAATGTCAATGACCATAAACGACCTACTGAGCTATCCCAGCATCCCAAAACATTTTGTTAACATAAACATTTGGGGATGCATTTTGGGTCAGGTATATGCTGTTTATCATTAATGAAGGTAAATTTTCTGGTAGGGAAGGGACAAGAAGGGAAAGGAAGGGACAAGAAGGGAAGGGAAGAGGAGGGAAGGGAAAGGGAAAGAAATATTGATTCTAATAAGATATCCATAGCAATCATCAATTATTCCTCTTTCCTTCTCTCTTCCCAGAGAGGTTCATTAACAGAAGTACTGCCTGCCTTTCCCAGATTCAAGCTATTTAACCATCAACTATTTTTGCTAATCTTTTGGATTCATCTTTAAAACTGCCAGAGAGACATCACCTTAAAAAGGAAATGTTTCTGCCCTGGAATCTACTCAGTTGAAAATAGTCATCATCAGTTTAAAAATAAATAAATAAAATAAAATAATGCTGCGTAAGTACCCGAAAGATTTATCTCAAAACTGGCTAAAAATAACCTCTAAACAAAACCCAGGCAAGGCCCCAGTTAAGAAACCAGAATGAATGATCCTTTCAGAAGTGATGAACCCCGATCTGGCGCAAGGGTCAGAAGCTGATGCAGGCCACAGAATGCAAAGGCAGCAGAAGCCAAAACCAACAGGTGAGATGGCACAACTAAAAAGCTTCTGTCCTCGCTGTGCAGGAAGCCATTGACAAAATGAGCACCGTATCCAATGGGAGAAAACATTCACAAATCATATATCTCAGAAGGAGTTAATTTCCAAAAACTACAAAGAACTCACACAACTCAATAGAAAACAAACAAAAATCTTATTTAAAAATGGGCAAGGGAACTGCATAAATAGTTTTCCAAAGAAGACATCAGACAGCCACCAGGGACATGGAAATGTGCTCACATCACTAATCGCTAGCATCCTAGCCGGACTGTTGACCAGTCCCCGTCGTCACTGTCTAAGACATGTTCATTTCCACTCTAAGTGCTCCTGACCATGTGCAGTGCAACTTGGTAGCAAAACACCCACTCAATAGCAAATCCGACTAATGTGGTTTCCCCCCATTTGTCATCTTAAGCAACTGGGGGTTTGCTTACATTTGAACTTATAACAAATTACTTCAAGCAGCAAAGCAAAATCTGACTCTAATTTCTTGTTGTTTTCACAGTTGCATCATGGTGATAAGGGTCTTGCACGATGTACAGAGGAGGGGAAAGTCTGCCACTGGTGCTAAGGGCTGCAGTAGGACCTGGCCATCGACCACAAAGGGAGGACTTGGCCTTGGACAATGCAGTGAGGGCCGCAGGCACAGGAGACGGGTAGTAATCAGGGCACACAGCAGGACCACACTTTTATTTTATTGTAAAGATTTATTTTATTGTTTTAAGAGAAGGTGAGAGAGAGAGAGAGAAGCAGGGAGGGCCCAGAGCAGTCTCCATAGTTGTACATCGTTAGTTGTGTGACATGGTTTCATGTCACATGTGGTGCTGCACAGAGCGGGAACTGAACTGGGGGTCTCCCGAACCCTTGCCTCAGAGCCATCCCAGCAGCCACCAGTTGCACCGCAGCTCAACCTATGGGTTTGCATGGACCGGGGCTGGGAATCGACCCCCAGTCCTTGAGATTGTGAGGCAAGCGCTCAACCACTGAGCTACCCCGACATCCCCAGGACCACACTTTTTAGTCTGTCAGCTTTTCTAGAGCTGAGACTGAGTGGTTGGAGTCATCTGAGATGGGGGTGGGAGGGATTTTGATCTTAGGATTTGGAAGGACCAGGGGGCCAGGGGTCCTCAGGTCTGTACCCAGGATGGCAGGTGAAATTGCTCTCCTCCAGTCCAGGCACCGGATCACAAACCTTGTGAGGGACAGATCCCAGAGCGTGCCCGGTTGGCACACCATAGGTCAGGGGTCTCCAAACTTTTCAGCCCGCGGGCCGCATTAACTATCAAACAGCAGTATGGGGGCCAACTACACACTTGAGGTCCAAATAAAAAAGAATCAAAACATAGATGTTGTTTTCAATTATTTATTTAATACTATTTTATTCATATAAAAAGGTCTCCATGGGCCGTAGTTTGAAGACCCCTGCATAGGTGCTCAGCAGACCTTTGTGAACCAGTTAGGGCTCCGATGAGGCTCCTGTGATCAGCTCCATGCATGGAGCTGGATGTGCAATAAGCAAATGTCTGACAGCCACTCCCCACATCTTCGGGACGACTCCCCAGCTCCTGGGAGATGGCGCGGCACTTACAGGCAGTCCCATGTTAATGACTGGTCTGGGTGTCACTTTCCTTCCCAACCTGTGGATGTTTAAGACCAACTCCCCTCTCTTACCTGTTTATCCCTGGAGCCTGGCCTGCAGTGGCAATGAAATGAAGACATGTGATTCTTACTGCAGGTCCTGGAAAACTGAAATTACTGTGGCCATTTCAAGCTGTGGCCGGCCTGCTTCAGTCTGCCAGGATTTTCAATCCCAGGTTTGGCCAGCGAGCCAAATCCTGTTGTCTGCCTTAATCGTTTGAAGGGTACGAGTGTGTTTCCCTAATGAGACAACCTCGCGGCTTTTAGGAGACCACAGAGCTCAGGCAGAGCCTGGTGGGAGGGGGGCATCATTGCCCACATTTGACAGGGCTCTATGAAGTGTCACCCAAATCTAGCCAGTCTGACCTTGCTCGCTGCATAGTTTTGAAGAGCATGCCATGTTTTCAGACTGAACAAAGCCGTCTTGCAATCAGTGTACAGTCGTCCTATTGTGCAATGCGATGGAAAAGAAATGTCTTTCCCAGCCCACCTCCCGGGGACACTGCAGGCCTGGCAGGAAAGCATTCACTTCCTGCTCGTGAGTGTGAGATGCATTATGTCACATGGGGAATAAGTTCCAAATCCTATTTTTGGAGGTGACAAGGGGAAGGCCAAGTCCAGCCTTGAGCTGCAAGGCACCCAAGGGCTCCCTGGTAAGCCCACAGAACAACAGCTTCCAAGACCTGCCTCCAGTCCTCAGGCCGTCCTCTCTCAAGTTTTGAGTCCCCAAGTGGTGGGACAGGAGGTGCTCATGAATCCTATCAAGTCCAATGAGCTGTCCCATTACCAGAGCCAAGGTCAAGTTTCAAACCTGAGTATGTATTTCTGTGGGACTGTGTAACACACTCTCCTCTCCTAAAAGCATGGGCAACCACCTAATAGAAGATGAAGTTTTGGGAAAGCCGGGATGGCTCAGCGGGTTGAGATCTTGCTTTGAAGCCCTGAGGACCGGGGATCGAATCCCGGCTCCGGCCCAGGTGGACCCACGTGCTGAACTGGGGAGTTCCCATAATTCAGTTCTCTCTCTGTCTCTGTCTCTGCATCTCTCTCTCTTTCTGTCAAAAATAAAATAAAAATAAAATATTTTTTTAAAAAAAGTTTTTCCAAAGGTGCGAGATTGAAAAAGACTTTAAAGCCAATTGCTATTGGACAATAAAATGCCTAGACTTTAACAAAGAGAGGCCAAGGGCTCTACATTTTAAAATATCTCTTAAAATGTATCATACAAAGTCATATAAAATAAAGACGAAGAGAGGATGCCACTTTCACTCGAAGAAGGCCTTCCATGCACCTGGCATTGTGCTAAATTTTCACATCATCCATTCAAAGGGAACTATAAAATGCCTCACTGTGGTGGTTAATTTTGTCAACTCATCTCAGCCTCCAGCCATACTTGTGTGAGCCAATTTCCATAATAAACCTCCTTAGTATCTATGCATACCCCACTGGTTCTGTTCCTCTGGAGGGCGCTGACTAATACACTTGGGAATAAGGTAAAAAGTGAGAGACTAAGACAATCCCTTTCTGTAGAGCAAAAGCTTACAGAAAATCATGTGCAAACTCGTGGTCTTTTCTCCTGCCACTTCAAGAGAACAGTGTGTTTGTCTTTTACTGATGGGGGTTAAAAGTAAAAAACATCACATACTCTAATATAATGAAGATCTTCATATCTTGAAGAGGCAACACTGTCACAAGTATAACAGGCTGTCCAACAAAACTTTCTGCAATGATAGGAATGTCCTTTCCCTGTGCTGTCCACTACGGCAGCCCCTGGCTGCAGAAATAGTTAATATGGGGAGAACCATGTGCACAAAGATATGAGCTTTATAATATAAAGACAAGAGTTTTAGAAGAAACTCATGCCAGGTTTTGTGATCTTGCAAAATGTGTCTGAGGACTTTTGGACGTTACATTACATGTCCAAAAGTGGGAGACCAAGCAACGGCCTAGCAATCATTCCCCAAGAGGCTGAAATGGAAATATCCAACAGAGGAAGCCTAGAGTTTATTCTAACAACCTGTTTTATTTTAATAAGCCCTAAGAAGTACTTAGGACATTTCCAAGACATTAAATAGCTTGTGAGCTATTTATATATACTCTGTTGTCACAATTTATCATAAAAAAAAAAAATCCCTGATAGATCTTTTGCAAAAATGTACCGGAAAGAGCAATAATAAATGTTCCACATTGCAGAACAATAGCAGTTCCCAATATTTTAAGATTCTGATGTTTTTACATCCATTTTATTATGAGCCACCCAAGAAATCTAAAGTTGAGATTTCCATAGTGAAAAACTGACTCGTTCATGTGGCAAATTTCCCTTTAAGGGTTTCCCAGAGGTTCTTACACATGGGACCAGATGCAGGATGAGGCCACTCAGGCTGAATGCGCATAGACCTCACTCTTCTGTGGGGGGCTGAGGGGTCCCAGCTGCTGGGGAGGCCGGGTGGGTCCCTGGGCAGAAGTGAGCACTGACAAGGCCGGCCATGCAGAACCAAACCACTGTGCTTGTTGACACAGTGTGAAGATGTACTTTCATACTGAAAGTCACTCTCCAAACTAAAAATTAAAACCACCGCATTATTTTTTCTGACATACCCATCTTCTCGTTTTAAAGCACCATCTAAGGGTATATTGAGTTAAAGAGTTAGAATCGCGTGAGATTTGATATATCATACTTATTGAGCTTAACAAACCACACTGACCTAAGTCCAGCATCTTTAAGTTAGGTTAAGAATTTGGATAAACAAAATAATTGAAAAACCAAAAACAAAAAACCTTTCCCCTGGAGCAAGACACGCCCTAAGTGAACTCGTGGCGCCCTCTGGTGACTGAAAGTACCCTCACATGCACAGGCTGGTGGGAATTTGCTTAACACCTCGTCCATTCTCCCCAAACCAGGCAGCTACATTACATTCACTCTGAATTACGGAAGTTACTAAACACACAGCATGCGAGCAGTGTCATCCCATCCACTGGGGCTTGCCTCAGTTGTTCACCTTCACAGGGAGGCGAGAATGTTCCACTGAAATTTGCCCAGATTAACTTAAAATTAATAGAGGACACTTCATAAACTACCTGACTTTGTCACACTACATTTCATCTCATCTGCCAACTTAAAAGGCAACATGCATGCCCCCACCTTAAAGCTTCAAAACTAAGCATTAATTTCACAAAAGCTTTGTACTGATGAACCGATTTTAAAAGAAAAACCAGGGAAGCCAGGATGTCTCGGCAGGTTAAACGCTCACTTTGTGGCCCCAGGGACTGAGGATCAAATCCCAGCCCTGGCCCATGCTGACCCATATGCTGAACTGGGGCGTGCTTCCCATGCTGGGGGCCCAGTTTGTTTCTTGCCCCCCGGTTCCACCTCTGGCTCGAGGGGGTATGTCTCCCATGCAGGAGGCCCCCAGCCCAGTTCCCGCCCTGTGCGGCCCCTGCCCACCTGTGTGGAACGGAAACCATGTAGGCAACTAATGACGGACAACTATGGAGACTGCTCTGGGCACTTCCCCTTCTATCTCTCTGTCTCTGTTTCTCTCTCTGTCAAAAACAATAAATCTTTTTTTAAAAAGCACTTAAAACTACACTGTGGCTACTGGTTATTTACCCTAGTGATTATGGGCAGGGCTGACCAGGAGCTCCGCTTGCTGCCGCTGTCCAGGGTCCCGAGAGAGTCATAGCACATGTCACTACTGTGGGAAAAGATCAAAATCCAAAATTTCAAGAACTGCTTTTACTGAATGCATGTTGCTTTCACATCGCCATAGAGTCAAAAGATCCTAAATCAAATCACCCTAAATCAGGGACCATCTGTGCACAGTATTTACATGGAACCTAAGGGAGGTGCTTGGTGAATATATTCTTGTTAGAGAATCTCTGGTACAGGAAAAGAGATGCCGATTTTAACAGAAACTCCAAGTGTTTAAACGTTTTTAAAGTCACATATTTCCAAACCTTGATTTGACACAGCAGAGTAGGAAATGTGAATGTTAATTTGACAATGAACCCTGCCTGCCACTCACCAGGGTGCGGGGAGCAGAATCTGCTCCATCTACTCTCTGGGAGGCACCACAGGATGGAAAATGTGTGTCTCGCTCACTGCTGCAGTCTCAGTTTCTACGTGAACTCAGACACGTATGTTTGGACTTGCCACACACAGAACAAAGTACCTACATTGAAAATAAACCAGCTCCACTCTTTTCTCAGATCACCCTCATACAATAGGATTTTCTGAACAGGTGTGGGTCCTTATCAAGTCTTGTGGGGGAGTGGCAGTGACAAGAAAAAGTGCTATGTCTTAGGTATGATATCCCTTTACAAGTCCTACAAAGAACTGGACTTCCCAAGGTATTGAGACCTCCGCTGAAAAGAGGCAGCGATGCCACTGCATGTTTGTTTTCCATCCACAGGCCTAGGCTAAAGGATGCCCAGATAGCTGGCAAAACACTGCTTCTGGGTATGAACATGTGTTTCTGGAAGAGGTGAGCACTCGAATCAGTCGTTTGAGTCAAGCTTGCCCTCACCAGTGCCGGTGGACATCATCCAATCCTTTGAGGGTTGGAATGAAAACAAAAAGGCGGAGGAAGGGCAAAACGATTTGCTCTTTGCTTGAACTGGAGGTCCATCTTCTTCTGTCCTTAGATGTTGGCACTCCTGGTTCTTGGACTGGATTACACCACCAACTTGCCTCGTTCTCCAGTTTGATGATGGCAGGTTGTGGGACTCCTCAGCCTCCATAATCATGTGAGCCAGTTCCTATAATACATCTCCTTGGAACTGTGCATACATATGCATCCAAGTGGTTGTCTCTGGAGAATCCTAACACAGCAACTTAAGTCGAAGGAACACAGAGACTTGCTGTTGTCACCAAGTCAGCTTAATAAGCAACAGTGTGGAGTGCTTGTAAACTTATGTATTATAAAATAGAAGATAAGCTTTGAGAGTTAATAAAAATAGTCTGTTTCCCAAGTTTCAAATTACTCATTCGTTTTCTGATTGCAGAAAGAGAACTCTTAGTACGCAGACAGGAAGGGAAAATAGTTTAAATCCACTGCCCTAAAAAAAAACCCTAAAATCATTAAACAGTTCATCAGAGAATACCACTGTTAATACAGTAGTGAGGCACAGCTACCCTAGAAAAATCCCTCATATTATTATGTACCGAAACAATTTTTTTTTAATTGTGAACAGATACTCAAAATACAACCAGAGCAAAACTGCAGCATGCCTGCCCTTGCTCCCCTGAATAACTTAATCTGTTTTAGAAGCATAGCACTCCTCAGACCACTGGGTGTGTGCTATAAAGATGGCATGCACATCTAAGTCAATGGGGCTGCCACACACACCCCCAACTCAACCCTCCTGCTCCACAAATAGGTTTGTCACCATGAAAAGCGTGAATGTGATAGACCCTTGGACTGGGGGTTCAATTCCATCAGCTTGTTCAACTTCAGCCCCTCTCACCCCAGTCACTTTTCCAGAAATGCTGTCTTCACCATGATGCTCCATGAGTTTTCCCAGTTCACACTTGGGCTACTTCAACATTTTGACTTTTCTAACGAAGACATCATGGAGTGGATAAATAGGTTGGCGAGTCTTTTCTCCATCTTTTCCGATGCTGTCTGGAATCAACTTATGTACTGACCACTCCTTTCAGGTTGGTTGTCTGCACCTCGGTCATGATTTCCATCATCTCCTAGTAAAACCAACACAGAACAGACGAAGCAAATAACCATCAGTAGTCGTGATAGCATGAGCTTCAGTCATGATCTGCCATTTTTTGACCGTGGAGCACATTTTGTCACGGGTAAAATCCATGCCATGGAAATAAGGCAGTTTTTGCCCAGAACACCCTAGTAGCTTGAATTTTCAAAATTATCCTTCTGCAGATCAGTTAGGCTCACTTCAAAAACACAACCGTGGAGACCATCAGATGCGATTTGGGCTCGCTGAGTTCTTGGGACTAGTGTTTTCCCAATATTTATCTTGAACATAGCTGGTGCTTCCATGTCATCCCAATCATTCTGAGAAAACAGGTCAACCCCCTTCTTCTTGGCTCCTTTCTTGCCGCCTTTTGTATGTACTTGTTCTTGCAGATGGTCATGGTGCTGCTCAGCAAAAAGGCCAAATGCTTTGTTAAACGTCTTGATATGCAATAAAGCAAGGTCATTTGTTTCAGGGAAAAATAAGTTTATTCTGTGACGATCACCGTTCCTTAACAACAAACTACTTTGCAAACAATCTTTTCTCATCAAATTTCAGGCATGCAAATATATATACAGCTCAATGAAGTTTTCAGTTTGAAGTGCAAATGAAAGTAAACATGCTTTTTCAATTTATCTAATTAATCATTTTGATAAAAATTGGGGGGGAAAGAGGAAACATTTTGGATGAGGGAACCAAGTAGAAGTAACCATCTTAGTAAAGTTTTGGCCTCTAACTTCAAATGCTTTTATGGGATATAGTATCACTCAGGTTGGGGGTAAAGGGGTTCACAGCTTCTACCACTCGCCGGTGATGAAGAGCAGTATCCAGCTGAGTTCATACTGATTGATTGCTCAGGCAATCCCTTAATTCTATGTCTTCCCCTTGAACCTTCACAAGAATTAAACATTATCTATGGAAAAGTGTAGAGAAAAATACAATAGCACATTTCTTACTCTTTGTGAAATTATGATCCAGCTGACCCTTGAACAACACAGGATTGAACAGTGTGGATCCACTCATACATACATTGTTATCCAAGAAGTATGCAGTCGGCCCTCCATATCCCTGGGCTTCCCGCCTGCAGATTCCATCAACAACAGGTAGAAAACAATATTTCTGATCCATGGTTGGGCATCTGACCATGCGGAGGACCGGCTGACGCACTGTTATATGATAAGCAGCTTGAACATCTGTGGATTTTGGTATCTGCGGGGGGGGGTGGGGGTGGTGTCCTGTAACCAGTCCCCCCTGGATACTGAGGGACAACTATAGTCAAGTTTTGGGGGAGTCAAGTTATATGTGGATATTTAACTATGCAAGGGGCAGGCACCCCTAACCCCTGTGTTGTTCAAGAGCAACTGTATAATAAATGGTCTATATGAACTTTAAAATACATAGGGATCTACACCAAGCTCCAAATTATGTCTTGCTTTCTATTTATAAAATCAAGTCATACAAGAACAATC
Source organism: Craseonycteris thonglongyai (assembly GCA_004027555.1). Taxonomy (NCBI): domain Eukaryota; kingdom Metazoa; phylum Chordata; class Mammalia; order Chiroptera; family Craseonycteridae; genus Craseonycteris; species Craseonycteris thonglongyai. Next base: position 12,088 of record PVKE010017693.1, read on the forward strand.
TACTTAAATGCAAGTTTCTTAATTTTTATTCTCTGTAGGCTTGCAACTTCATAATTACTTCAAGACCTCAGTACTCATTCCATTGTTAAAAAAAAAAAAATTATTTCCAAATGTGAATAACCAAGTCCAAGATTTTGTTTCTAAATATAAAATGACTGTGCCGTTCAATTCCTAAGAGCACAATCCATAAAGGCAAAAGAAAAAGAAATATAAAGTGAAGAACTTTTCAAACAAGTTTCCCTTATTTTCACTGCCAAAATGATACAACCTAAAATATTTCAAATGAGTCACTCCTTTTATAATTCAACCATGGGAAGTTAATTTATCCAAAATATCCTATTTCTGTACTAATTACCCCCAAAATAAAAATGTTTATAAAAGGTCTTATTTGGCAAGGTCAAGAAACTCTATATAGTACGTACATTTATCATCTCTCCACCCCAGAACTTTCCACAGGAGGAGCCAACTATAGAAAGGAACCAGGCACAATTCAGCACCAAAGAGGAAAATTTCCGGAAGTACATGTATGCTAAGAAATTAAGGTGAAGAAAAGTTATCGTGCACTTTCCTCCAAAGCTGCTTTTGGGGGGAAAAAAACAAACAAAAAAAACCTTATTCTAATACAACCACACTGAAACATTTCAAATTTATTAATTTAGCATTATCTATGGAAAAATGTAGAGAAAATTCTGTAACAAACAGGAAATTCTGCCTTTTACTTTGCAACTGGTTGAAAATGTATATACTTGCAATTTATAAAACAAAGGAAATAAAATAGTTCAAGTCATGGAAAGTTCCAGCCCAAAGGAGCAGACTTAGTTTAAAACAATAAATGGCTCTCCCACCTCTCTGTCTCTGTCAAAAACAATAAAGTAAATCTAAAAAAATAAGTAAAAAGTAAAACAATAAAAAGAGTGGGTAGTTGCCATTTGAAAACACTGAGAAAAACAAGAAATAAATAAATAAATAAATAAAAATAAATAATGATAAAAAAAAGAACACTGAGAAGCGTCCTCCTCTCATTTCACAATCCATCAGTAACCCCAAATGAGATGTCCACTAACCAGGGCTTTAATTGCTCAATCAAGTAAGCATTCTTTTAGCCTGGCTGGCAACAGTTGTGTTTTTTTTTTCACAAGGACTCTTACTTTGGGGCTCTTTGAGCACCATCCCCAAGGATCACAATACACTATTTCTTTCATTACATCCCAGAAGGAAAGGGAGAGTTAAGTTTCGACCTAGCTTTACATTTTGTTTTTCAAGTTCTGTTTCCCGTCTCCTAAGTAAGCAACCTACTTCCACTGGAGCTAAACGACCTCCAAGTATTAGGAAGGCAGCATTAATAAGACAAGGTGAACCAAGACTACACACATAAAATAAGACCTTTATTATGCTAAAGAACACATTTTATTTTTCATTGTCCCAAAACACTTAAAGAGCACACGGCATAGTAATTTAGCACACAATATAAACTGATATATGCAATCCATAATCCTGAAAATGGTGAAATCTTGCTTTGGGACTTTTCTGCGGACCACCCACACCCCAGGACTCTTTAAAAACTTACCCTTTTAAGTGACCTTTATCAAAGTTATCAACAAACAATAGGAGTTATCTCAGAAAAACCTTAGTGTAAGAGATACCTCAACTCCTAGAAACAGGGAGCTTTCTATATGGGAAAAGCTCGATTCGCTTCTGTGTGCGACAGCAGACTCCCACACCCACTTCTGTTTCAAGTAATTCGGCAAGGGTTCCTAGTTTGAGAAAGGTTTATCCTAAAGGTAAGTTTAATATTGCAACTCTCACCATAGGGCCTCCATTAAAATTGCATTTCAAGTGGAAGGAAAGGGATGCAAGAAAATAAAATTTTGATGCAAACCAGAATTATTCTACAAAATGCAGATATGTAAACAGCTCATCAACTCAGCAAGGCCTACAGCGAGTACAGAGGATGACTTTCACAAATACCCACGCACATTAGATGATCAGAGACAACTTGGAGACAGAACCTGGGACAGCAGCCCTACAGAATGGGTGATGAGATATAAAGGACTTTAGGTTTAATCTGATATGTATACAGGATATATTAATGTTCTCCTTGAATGTCTTTCAAGCACAATTTAAAACATGCCTCAAAATTTCTGCATCATCCAGCTTCCCATGAGTTTAAATTCCACTTACTTCTGTTCATACAAACAAAGCGGGAACTTCACAGCTGCACTGTTTGCATCCAGACTTAATGGAAAGAAATTATTCTAAGACAACTTTTAAAATTAATCTCACTAGTTTTATTGTTCGGCTTGTACCTTAACTATGGCATAATGGCTTTGCTACCTCAAATGCTTGTAGAGCCAGTAACCGCAGTATTATCTGCAGGTAGTTTGAGGTACTTTGGACACTTGGTAGCCTTTTCTTGTATTCTACTGTTTGCTCTGACAACATGGGCTTTGAATAGCCAGGGGAAACACATTCTGTCTCATCACTCAGGAATACTTCAGGACACGTGTTCGGAAGTGTAGACAGGACCAAATGTGGGCAAGCCGGTTCCAGCTCAGAGCCTTGCCTTTCAACAAAAGCACTTGGTGGTTCATCCTTAGAAATTCCCACTTCTGATAGTTGCTGATGGCATTGTAGTCCTGACCCCCAAGGCCCTCCCTTGTGGCACTGTCCTCTGCGGCTGTCAGTGGCCCTGGGCCCTCCTGCCAGCCAGTCCCTCCCCAGGGCTGCCTGGACACCCCAGGACACCCCAGCTAAACGTTCTTCTGCAGGATCAAAGAATAGATCTACAGCCTTGCTCTGAGCTGCTGGGGAAGCGGAATTTCTTCTTACTGATTCTTTCAAACATGGAAACACTTTGTCACCCTTGGAAAGCAAGAGGTTGACCTCATTCAGATCATTTTTCATTTCCAATGATAATGTCTCATTTTGTGGATTTCCATTTTCATCAACCGCAGGCTTCCTTATCCAGGAAGATGAATTTGATGGGCCAGGGCTCTCCTTCTGTGTTCTTTTAAGTCTACATGGTAGTTGGTCCGAGTCCTCACCCTCTCCCTTCCCTTCTGGGAAGCAGGTGCCGGAGGACCCTCTAATGTCCCTCATGCTGTTCTCTGACATGTGAGCTTGAGGACACACCCTTGTCGGTCCGTGGAAGGTCCTCAATGAATCTCAATGTGAACCTAGAAAAGATAATGGAATTAAAGCGCTGTAGTGAAGGAGAGTCTGAGGACAGGTTGCACACACCAGACAGTGAAGATCTCACTCACAGTCTCTCGTACCAACGAACCCTACATTTTGATAGAAAACAGGATGACAAGTTACCAATTAGAAATCACAACAAAAAGAAAGGTACTTTATTAATGCAGATGCCTAAAAATACTTAAAGTAAAACATACATACTTAGGCTTTGTACTTGTCATAGCAATATAATTATTTGCGTAGGTTCAATATAAATCTGTACTCCCTTTAACCAAGATAAAATAGGATGAATTGATTATGCAACCAATGCCTTACTGGAAGTGTCCTATTTAAGAATGACTCAAGAACTCAAGGGTGACAAGCCACTTGTTACAAAGTTGACTTTACTTCAGGGTCCAGTGTCTATAAAGTAGGGAAGCCAGCCTGGAGGGGTCCTGCTGTACAAGGTCCCAGACCCCCAAAGATTAAGGAGGGTCACTTGCTGGCAGGTCAGGAACCTCAGCAAACTTTGGAGCCTTGATGAGAAGATTTCATCTGAATTTATAGGCCCTGCATGTAAAAATATGCTGGAGGAAGCTGCTTGGGCTTACATCCCCACTCAGACTAGCAAATAATAGAGGCTTTTATAAGATCACTCTGAGATTTTGCATGAAAATTTTGGGACAGTTGTTCAAGAGCAAATTCAAGGTGGCCCATTGGTTAACAGTTTTGCTGCACTGATTACTGCAAACCTAGTGAGAACAGCCTTTTCCTGTAACCAATAGTAACCTTTCTTTGACACTATGATGCCCCAAATGGGGAAGATGTCAGGCAAAACTGTGAAAAGCTTTGAAATGGACTAAAAATAAGATTATTGGGTATGTTGTCCAGTGCATCCTTTGGGTTATCTCCTTTTAGAGAGTCTAGCACCTGGTGTCTTTCAGCTGCTTTACAACTCTCTCAGTTGTAAAAAACTTAAAGAGAAAAACAAATGATTTCTTCTCCAAAGAAGTGAAAATTAACTTTGTCTAGAGGAATGCGACTGATTACTACCCTGTGGATACTGACCAGTTTTACATCTATTTGTAAATTCACTTTAGTATCCCTGAATATGTGTGTGTGTGTTGTCTAAATTCTCCTTTAAAATGACTACAGCATCTTACCAGTTCCCTCATTAATGGATGAGTTAAGAAAATTTTGGGGGAAGCAGGGATGGCTCAGTGGGTTAAGTGCTCACTTTACAGCCCCGGGGACCAAGGAGCGAATCCCGGCCTGTGCGGACCCATATGCTGAACTGGGGAGTGCCCCCAGTTCGGTTCTCACCGGGGTGAGACCCTGGCCCAGTTCCTGCCCTGAGCAGCCTCGCGCCCACCTGTGGAATGAAACTATGTGGAAAAAACCAATGATGTGCAACTATAGAGACTGTTCCCACCCTTCTTTGTCTCTGTACCTCTCTCTCTCTCTCTCTCTCTCTGTCAAAACAATAAAAAAATAATAAATCTTTAAAAAAAAATTTTTTTTGACATGTGTTCCTTCAAAATATAACCATAACCCCAAAACATTAATAGATGGAAAGTAAAGAGATACATAAATCATATTCAGTAATTTTCCTAAGAGGCTAGTCTAAAGAGCAGCAACCTAACCAAAATGCAATAAAGCTGCTGGGAAGGAAGGTAGAAGTGTGGGTGTGTGAGGTGGGAGGCAGGTGGAGAGAGCTACATCTATCTCATCCCCCACAGTAAGACAAAGACAAAGCCTACAAGCGAACAGTTGAGAAGCAACAATACAATCACATAATTCAGAGACACAGAAGTCACCACTGAGAGAAACAACTATCGCTGAAAGCGGCTGGCTATGACGATGGAGAAATGCAGGCAGGAAGCTGCTTTCTCCTAACTAACTAATCTTGTGGAACTAGGAGACTATGAATGAGTGTGTTAAATTTCTTAGAAATGTAGAGAATATACTGGGAAGACAACACATCAAATAAGTCTTCTTGGTGACAGGAGTAGAAGGCACAGAGGGCTGAGGATGGGAGCCAACCAGGGGACAATAACAAGGAATGGCCACTGGCACTAGGAGCTTGGACTTCACTCGGCAGGTGATGGAGAGACACTGAAATGTCACTAGGTCTGCATTTTAGATTAATTACTTGGGCCACAGTGCTGTGTGGCCGACTGGAAAGGAAGCAAATAGGCCAATTAGGAGGCCATTCCAATCATGCAAGAAAGAAGACAAAAGACAAAGAGGATAACGTATTTTATTTTAGTTGGTGACTGACTAGATGTAGAAGAGGGTGAGAAAACCCCACAGGTTTCCTCTGACTTTCAGTTCTGAGTAATGATGGTGTCATTAACTGAAAATGGGGAGGAGTTCATCGGGACACACAGAGATCAGGAGCTGTCAGAGCTAGAGGTCTCCATTCAGAAGTCCCAGCTTTGGGAGGCAGATGCAACAATGGCCCTGGTATAACACGCTGAGAGAGAAGACAGAACGACCATCAGGGGCGGAAGTCCAGGATCCCTGAGACCTAAAGACCAGACAGACAAAGGGCCACCAGAGCCACCAGGGAGGGAGACTCAAAGCGCTTCTGGAACTCAAGAGTCATAGACACTGACTGCTCTGAGAACTTGAAAGAGAGGGGGCTAAGTGCGTTTCTTGCAGAAACAACTTAGGCAATTGTTGAGAAGCTACTCACAATCTTTTAGTCTAGCAGTCATTAAAATGGGGGTGACCCCACCTCAAGGAGCATGGGAGAAAATATCAAAACATCTCAGCTTAGCTAATTTCTATCTCATCCCCTTTTAACTTTTTCTGTTCTATAATATATATCATATTTTGGTAGAGCAAAATATGTACTTTATAAATAACTATGTATCTGTGGGGCATGCTCAAAACTTTTTATTGATAGTGTGACCATTATTACTCTATATAACAACTGATAAAAAATATATTTGAACAGTATAAACCAATATACAAATGTAAGGTGTAATTTTTTCAACTGAGACATAGGCAACATTATATTAATTTCAGGTGTGCAACATGATTCAATATCTATATACAATGCCAAATGATCACAAGTCAACATTCATCAATATGCAAACTTACAATTATGCATGAATTCTGGCTACAATTCAAAACAATACTTTCCAAGTTCACCAACTCAAATATAATTAACTTCTCTTGACAGTTCTCTCAAAATAACTTTCCAAACCATTTTATTTCAAACCTTACTTTTACTTTACTGATTTGAAATGTACTAAGAATGAACATTGTCCTGAATGGAAGCATTCCAAATACATTTTTAATACATACTAAAATAGGTTTAAAAAAAAAAATCTTAAAAAAAACAGGTCATTTAATATGGGCCAACTCTCAGGAAAATTAGTTTCTAACTGTTCTTATTATGTCCTTGTACAAGGACTTAGTAATGTTCAGAAAGATGAAATTTTCCCAGAATTGTGTTAAAATATTTTAAATAAGGCACCATTAATGGAGTCAACAGAGTAATCATGTATTTAATAATGACAGAATAAATTGTTTGCTGAAGATCTTCTAGTTCTTTAGTAAATTCTGTTGTAAACTATGTATTTAATTCTCCTAAATTATGGCAAACAAACTTATCCACCAACACTGAGACCACCAGAATAAAGGAAGGAGAGTATTTTGAAGTTCAAGATAGTATGACTTAGGAAAAATAAAGTGCAGTACTGGGAGTAGATTCCTGAACTAGCTCCCTCACCCCACCACCCTAAAAGATGCCCAGGGTTAAAAATGGACGTGTGCAGAAAATGAGTCTGTGTGTGTCCAGGATCCTCAGTGTAGACAAGAGAAGTCACCTTCCACAAAAATCTCTGCCTGCTAGAGGCGGCTAACCTGCTGCGGGACAATAGGCCTGACCCAATTAGGCAGCTGCTGCCCTCTTGGGCGGCTGTCACCTTACCTTCCCTAACCTGAGCTATTAATGGCCTCCGGGACCTGATGGTCTGGATACCACTGCTCTATAGACTAAAAATATCCTGGCCTCGATGCTTCTTAAAGGCCAGCTGGCAAGGCTATTCCCAGAGGGGACGGGGAGGAACACTGCTACACAAGTGGGGTCTTCTTAGCCCGGTCACAATGACAAATGGCCTTGGAGCAGGGTCCTGCCTTATGGTGGCTCACAAACACTCAGACCATCCTGGCTTCCCCCAGCTTTTAGAGGTGACAATTAGCCCACCTTCACACTGCTGTGCTCATGATCACAGCGAGGAGGTGGCTGAAACAAAGTTCTCACATTGCTACCCAGCTCAGAGGATGAGAAATAGGAAGGACTCAGTCCCCTCTACAGTAAGCTGAATCATAACCACAGGAAACATACCAACAGTGCCGAGTTCCTGTTACTACTCACTCAGCATGTCCAAATCATGCCTGCCCTTAAAAAACCAGTCATGCAGCTCTCATTAGCCACCACCCTATTGCCTCCTTCTGTCACCTGGATGCCAAAGGTGTGCTTGCTCACATAGCTGAGGGCAGGGCTGTGTCCTGGGTGAGGACCTCAGACAATCCTCCTTCCTCAGGATGTTGTGAGGACTCCATGTGTGAAGGCACCTAGCAGCTTTCTGACCAGCATCCACGGACATCCAATGAACAGCAACTTTTATCATTATCATCATCAAAAGTGATGATGGGAACAAGTAAGGTAACAAAATGCGGCTGAGGGACTCTGGAAAGCAGAGGACACACAAGTGACCACTGGATGGCAACATGGAAGTGGTCCAAAATCTGGCCAGCACATCTCAGTGGCCGGGCAGAGGCCAAGGCCCAGTGACTGGAAAGTAAGTAGTGGGCAGGAAACCAGAGGCAACCACCTCAGTGGAGGGCAAGTGGCAGGAATATTTATAAATGCAGGTAACATTTCATCTAGGACTCTACTCCCTATGACTTTCTGCTACAGATTCAGTCAGCAAGGGCTCACTGAGCCCCTCCCAAAGCCAGGTGCTGGTGTAAGTAGGCATTGGTTTTAGGACAGGATGCAAAGCAGACAAACCAGGCTGTCTTCTTAAAGCCTCTTTTCCAGTGAACACAAAAATGTCGGACACACAAGGTTTTTCAATGCAGAACTGTTTGGAGAAAGGTTGGTTTGTACCACATCACACACCATATATAAGAATAAACTTGGGGAAGCCGGGATGGCTCAGTGGGTTAAGCGCTCACTTTGCAGTGCGGGGGACCGTAGATCGAATCCCGGTCCCGGCCCGTGTGGACCCATATACTGAACTGGGGAGTTTTCCCAGTTCAGTTCTCTCTCTGTCTCTGTATCTCTCACTCTCTCTCTTTCTCTGTCAAAAACAATAAAAATAAATAAATAAATGAAAATGTTTAAAAAAAAAAAGAATAAACTCCAAATGTATCATATTTAAAAGTGAAAAATGAAGTAATAGTACCTGAATAAAATTCAGGTGAATTCCTTACATCTATCCTTAGAGTTGGGAAGACCTTTCTAACTGACAAAACCCAAAAGTCAGGAAAGACTGTTTAAGTGGACTACATAAAAATAAACTTTAGTATGGCAGAAACACACCATAGCAAAGTCAAATCATAACAATAAACTAGGACTGCTCTCTGGTCCCAGAATGCTTTCCCCAACCCCCAAGTATTGACGAACATATTTATGAAAAAATTTTTAAAGGCGTAATACTACATAGATGGTTTTTAACCTTACTCTTCTTTATATGTGGTTCATTACCCCTTTTAACATTGGTACATATAGATCTAATTCGTACACTTTACTATCATTATGAGATTATTTGTAAGATCTTTTAAAAGCATGAGTCAAGGATACAGGTGTTCACTGTACAATTCTTTCAAATTTAATATAGGTCAAAAAAATTTTCAGGGGATGCCACGATTGCTCAGTGGTTGAGAGCTTGCCTCATAATTGTGAGGTCTGGGGTTCAATCCTGGCCCCGGCCCATGCAAACCCACATGCTGAACTGTGGTACAACATGTAACTGCTGGGATGGCTCAGCAGTGGTAAAGGATCTTGCCTCCCATGCAGGAGGCCTCCAGTTCTGTTCCCACCCCGTGCAACCCCACATCCACCTGTGTGGAATGAAACTATGTCACAAGTAATGATGTACAACTATGGAGACTGCTCGGGGTCCTTCTCCCTTCTCTCTCTCTCTTACTCTTCTCTCACCTTCTCTCAAACAATGAATCTTTAAAATTAAAAATTGTTTTCTAAAGTTTATAAATCATGATTAAAGCATTTGTTAAAGACAGAAAAAACTCCACAGTATTTCTATATTTCCTATATGTGGTATTTATCACCTCAAATTATACAGTTGTTCATCTCAGAAGCCAGAACTATGTTTACCAGCGCTCATGCTTTTGACTTGGCCAATTAAGCTTTTACAAAGCTTGTAAGTTTTTATAATGCTTTCTTAATAGTCTAGACTTTCCTCCAATCTCTTCTAGAAACCTGATGTAAATCAAGCAACACAATAAAACTCATTTCAAGCTGCAAGTGATCCTGGGACTAGGGTCCTGGGATCTTTGCAACTTTTTGATGTTCTTCAGATCTAAGTAAGATCATTTCATCAGAGTCAAAGCCAAAGTTACCTTCAGTGCCTACAAGACACCACATGAGCTTACCCCTAAACCTCTCAGCCTGAATCTCCTGACCAGCTTCCTGCTGTCCTGGAACACACAAGGCGTGCACCAGCTGAAGGGCCTTCTCTGTGCAAAGCGAAATGCTCTTCCACACCAGATATCGCTGAAGCTAAGGCCCTCACCTCCTACAAGGTTCTGTCATATGCCATCTCATCAATAAGGTCCACTCTGACTGTTCTTCTAGTAGGTAACCAGCTTCTCATCCCGACTGCCTCCCGGAACTCTTTTTACCTAACTGGAATGAATGAATACAGATTTTCACGTGACAGGTAAACACTGAAACATACAGAGCTGTGGATTTAGAAAGTCATTCAGAAAGAGAAGACTATGAAAGAGCAGCTGGCAACAGAATGAGGAGCGGGGCCCACACAGGGAAGAGCCAAGGAAGGTTCTCAGTGTGGTTGGTTGTGACAGTGCAGGAAGACAACAAAGACACTGCTCAGTCTGACAATTATCATCAATCTTCACGATGTCTTCTTTTCTCCAACTGTTCTTTTTTAGGCCTTCTCTTAGTTACACGAATCTGGGTGACCTGAGGCTAAGACACTTGATTCTTCCCACAGGCCATATAATTGAGAAGGTGTAGGCATGACTTGTTAAATTATAATAGGTTCTCAGTACAGTTTTTCATCTCATTTTTACTACATTCAGTACTTGGGATGGCTTCTCGTTTTTTAACTGCCATGCATTTCAAATTCTATATAAAGATGCTAATGATGCTAGATCAACGCTTGCTTGCAAACAGTATTTCAAAATCATAACCCTGGGGAGAGCCGGGACGGCTCAGCGGGTTGAGCGCTCGCTTTGAGGCCATGAGGACTGGGGATCGAGTCCCGGCTCCGGCCCGGGCGGGACCCACGTGCTGAGCTGGGGAGTTCCCACGGTTCGGTTCTCTGACTGTCTCTGTCTCTGTCTCTCTCTCTATCTGTCAAAAAGTAAAATAGAAATAAATATGTACTGAAGACAAAAAGATAATTTCTCTCTATAAATGTGAAAAGATAAAAAAAAAAAAAAAAAAAAAAATCATAACCCTTCCCAGCTTACAAAGCCCTTTTGCATCTATTTTCTCATTTAGTCATCTTTCATATTAAAGAGCTATCAACTTCCTTAGAATGTCTTGCTGCCCTACACACGATCTGGGGGTTCTATGTAAACATGTGGGAAATGGAGTCCTTTGTCCCTCGTTCCACATCAGATTCTAGCACCCTTGCAATGGAGACGATAGGCAGTGTTCTCAGTAAAAAGGTGGTGAGCCGGGGCTGTCCCCTTTACTCAGATTCTATTTCCTGTTGCACTTGCCCTCACCAGAGGCCAGTATAATGGAAGCTTCACTTTGGGTGAGTTAGTGATTTTCCGCAAAAGAGCAGGGGGATTGAAAGTAGCAGATGTAAATATTACAGTAAAGAAGAGACCCCACTCCCACCCTGCCCCCTTCAGCATGTGAAATGGCTGCTGCTGCACTTGATCAAGCCCAAGATGAAACCTAAAGTTCTCATGCGGTTCTGAGGCAGCCCTTCCCCAAGGTACTTAGTATTCACCTTGTCTGTGTCCCCCATTCCGACTTACCCCTGAACTGAGTACAGAAGCCCATGTTCTACCACAGCATTCAGCTCCTACCATTCTCTAAAACTGTGCCGTACCTGGACTCTAACTTGGCATCAAGTCCACCAAGTCATCCATTCTGGGCTACTGGGACTGATGCACCCAAGCTCTCCTGGCTGCTCACACCACTTATCAATGAGCCAACTTCCCTCCTCCAAAATGCACCTCCCCAGAGTCACTACAGTGCAGATTCTGTTATGAGATTTGTATCTGAATAACCTTTCCAGAGATGACCTCACTGCTACAAACAACTGAGAGATTTGGAACCCTTTACTCCTACTGCATATGAAACAAGGCTTCAGGACTCTTGCAATGAGGACAGCAGGTAAAAGATCATACCCATAAGCTGATCACAAAAGTAAGAACTGAGGTGAGAGAAAGCACCAGCATTCAAAGAGCCAGGGAAGAGTTCTCAAGGTAGAAAGAATCACATGCATGAGTGCCCAGAGGCAGGAAGGGGCTTGGTGCATGCAGAGTAGATAGGAAACTCTGAGGAAGAAGAGTAATCAAGGAGCAAGCAGGGAGAGAGGCGAGGAAGGTGAAGAAGGGGAGTCAGAGCTGCAGGGTAAAAACACGTGAGCTGCAGTCCATGCGCAATTAGAAGTTTGGGTTTTGTTTTTCTGTGAGGAATGACATAATCTGATTTACATTTTTAAAGGATTTCTCTAATCCCCGGGTGGAGAATAGATGGAGGATACTTAAACAGTTCAGGTGAGGGATAGCCTGGACTAGGGGGTGGTCATAAATATAAGTGGACATATGAGAAAGATGACTTTTTTTTTTTTTTTTTTTTTATCTTTTCACATTTATAGAGAGAAATTATCTTTTTGTCTTCAGTGCATAGTTATTTCTATTTTACTTTTTGACAGATAGAGAGACAGAGACAGAGACAGTTAGAGAACCGAACTGTGGGAACTCCGCAGTTCAGCACGTGGGTCCTGCCTGGGCCGGAGCCGGGATGCGATCCTCGGTCCTCATGGCCTCAAAGCGAGCGCTCAACCCGCTGAGCCGTCCCGGCTTTCCCCCGAAAGATGACTTTTTATTTTATTATTATTATTATTTTTTTTGACAGAGAGAGAGAGATCCAGAGACAGAGAGAAAACTGAACTGGGGGAGCTCCCAGCTCACCATATGGTTCCGCACGGGCTGGGGCCGGGATTCGATCCCTGGTCCCCGGCGCTGCAAAGCGAGCGCTTAACCCACTGAGCCATCCCGGCTTCCCCCAAAAGATGACTTTTTAAATGGCATAACACTGATTTTTAACATTATGTACTGTTTTCTCTTGTAGTCATTCCTGTGGTTGTATAGATGACTACAAATTATTAATGTAATTATAGAACAAGTGTCCAAAGTGGGAGCTTAGTAGTCAAATACAGCCTTGCAGACACATTTTGTTTTACTCATGAAGTTTATATTTTTAATTTGATATCTAAGAATCAGGATCTCCAATTTCTCTTGGAAATCATTAGATCTGGTAAACAACAAAAAGCAACTGGCTAGCACATAGGCTTCCTGGTACCCCAAGTCCCCATACCCAGCACTCTTTACTTATTCATACACTTGCTGGAAAGATACTTGAGTTTTCTACTCTACTAGTCTACTCTACTACTACCACGACTTAAGGCGGCCACAAGCCCTTGCTCATATACTCGTAGAAGCATCTGAATTTAGACCTTGAACTAGAGAGGCAGGTTCACCCAACTTCACCTAAACACAATTTTGATTCCCAGTTGATTTTTATGTTTTATGTGGCCTGCCATCACCAGTGACAGGTACCCCAAACCAGAAGGTCCAAGCACAAGGATGATCCCACTCTGAGACAAAGAAACCAGAAGAAAAAAAAGGGACAACATCTGCAGGGTCTCAACACTGCCTGGTCCTACTGCTCAGGCTTCATCATTGTGCACCCTGGGGAGCAGCCCAAGTACTGTCACTCGAAGAGGACAGGGACTTGTCCCTCCTCTATCACTTAGCCTGTGCCCAGCACCCCAGCAGGCAACTCCAAGATAGGTAAATGGAATCCAACAGGATCCTGGCACTTGGTCATATCTGACACACGTAAAAAGGAATAATTCTCAAGCTCACAACTCTCCATTTCACTAGAAAAAGGCATCTCTAATTCAAGGGATGTAGATATGTCAGTCATTTATAACAAAAGTGATCTGCAGGGTGGTGTGTGTGTGAATATCCGAATTGTTTCAGGCCTCTCCACCTTTTGTGTCTCTACCTCTTCCACCTCATTTTCCCTCACCTTCACCTCTACCCCACTTCTACCCTGGCCAGGACAAATAAGACACATCTATCAAAACATTAGTTAACATTCATTAATCCACTTTAAGTGTCAAAGATTTTTTTTTCAAAGCTTCGTAAAGTTCAGGAACTGGAAAAGTCACCCATAAAGCCATAATGCCACCGCCCCCACCCCCAGCCCAATTTGTAATTTTTCTGATCAACGCATCTTTCTCAGGGCCAGGGCGTTTCTAGCCCCAGCCAGCATCCACCCGCCTCTCCCCAGACCCTTGCCCTGGCAGGAGGCCCTTAGCCAAGGCAGGCCGCTCCACTCCGCCCCCACCACCCCAGCCTTGTTGGCAAAATGGGGACCTAACAATAACCTCGGTGGGTTTTTCTCCCGTAGGGATGCAGGAGAAATGCACGGTGCTTGGCAAACACTCAGCATGCAGCTTGGCAGCTTGTGACAGCATCTTCACCGTCCTGGGCGAAGTGGGCCGGGCTGCCCTGGGCTGACCCGCACTCCCGGGAGGAGGGTCGGGGGAGAGGGGCCTGGCGGACGCGGCTCACCCACCTGCAGGCGGACGTTGAGCATCATGGAAGCCACGATGTAGAGGTAAGGGAAGTTGATACGCAGCCGCCAGGCCAGGTCGAAGAAGATGAGCAGCGTGCGGGTCAGCCCCTTGCAGAAGACCCCATAAGAGCGGGCGGCGGCCGAGCGCGAGAGCCGGACAGCCAGGCCCGACAGAGCCGCCGCCATATAGATAGACCCGCGCCCGCCGCCCTACCCGCCACGCTCTGACCGGCCGCAGACCCTAGCCGCCCGGCGCTCCGAAGCCCGCCCGCCGGCCGTCTCACAGGCGCCCGCGTCGCCCCCGGGCCTCCGCCCCGGCTGCTGGCCCGCGCTCAGCGAGTTGAAGGAGCGAAGGAGGCGGCGACGAGGCCGGCGGGCGGGCGGGCCTCGGGGAGGGAAGTCCGCGCGTCACGCTCGGGGGACGCGCCTCCGGGAGCCACTGCCTGATGTCACAATGCCCGCGCCGCGCCTGCGCGCCCCGACTCCGCCCCTGGGTTCTGCCCGGCCCCGCCTCCGGTCGCCTTCCCGCGGGTGAGTCGCGCATGCGTGAGCCGGTGGCGTGGAAGGGTCGCTGATGCTCTGTCTGTGACCGCCCCCTAATGGTAAGCAAGAAAATAAAAAATAAAGAGGAGTGAGTTGGAATTGGAGAGTCGCACTAAAATACTGTGAATACACTTAATGCCATTGACCTGTACACTTACTTAAAAATTATTAGAGTAGTAAATTTTATTTTATGTATGCCTTGCCACAATTAATAAAAGCAAACAAAGGGAGGCTTCGTTGGGCCCAAAGAAAAGAACATTCTCCCCATGTAGACTGCTTGTGATGACCAGACATACAAAATTTAATCTTTTTTTTATTATTATTGTTTTGACAGACAGAGAGAGAGATACAGACAGAGAGAGAACTGAACTGGGGCAGCATATGGGTCTGCACGGGCTGGGGCTGGGGCTGGGATTCGATCCTCGGTCCCTGGCGCTGCAAAGCGAGCACTTAACCCATTTAGCCATCCCAGCTTCCCCAAAATTTAATCTTTTGATAATAGTAATGAAGGCCTCTGGTGTGAGAAGTAAAAATATTAAAACTTCCAAAGCTTCTGGTGTCCTGGGGTTTTTTTTCTGGGAGGGTGGTGTTGCCAGTTTTTACATTCCTACTTAAGCATATGGGTTTCTATTAAAGATTTATGTAGTGAGAAGGTATATACCTTCTGCCCACCAATGAAAAAGTCTGAGCATTTGGAATAGGTAAGACAAAAGAATTGCATTGATGAAATCAGAAGCAAGTTAAATCTTTTTTTTTTAAGATTTATTTTTATTGTTTTTGACAGAGAGAGAGAGAGATACAGAGACAGAGAGAAGGGGGAGGGCCCAGTCAGTCTCCATAGTTGCACATCATTGGTTTTTCCACATAGTTTCATTCCACAGGTGGATGCGGGGCTGCACAGGGCAGGAACTGGGCCAGGGTCTCACCCCAGTGAGAACTGAACTGGGGGCACTCCCCAGTTCAGCATATGGGTCCACATGGACCAGGGACAGGATTTGATCCTTGGTCCCTGGGGCTGCAAAGTGAGCACTTAACCTACTGAGCCATCTGGGGTTCCCCTTAAGTCCTTTAAGAAAGCAAGAGTATGGGGAAGCCAGAGTATGGGGAAGCCCGGATGGCTCAGCAGGTTAAGCGCTCACTTTGCAAAAAAAACCCAAGAGTATAAGGTAACAGTGTGAAATGGATTTTTAAGGGTAAAATCTTTTTCCCAAAAATGGATTTGCAATAATCATTTCTAAAAGTGATTTTAAAATTCTCTAGAGGATCCAAGATGGCGGCATGAGAGGAGAAGCCGATAACTGCCTGGGAAGGGCCTTGTGAACAGAGGAGAATCCACAGGGGAAACCCTGAGAAGAAACCTCAACTAAGAGAACCACACAACACGGAACAACACACAAAGGTTAGAGAAAAAAGGGGAGAGCAGGAGAGGAAAAGGGAAGCAGCGGTTCGGGGACAGAGACTCGGAGTGCGGCCCGGGGCTGGCAAAAACAAAGGGGGATTGGGGGACTACGGTCAAAGTGGAGCTGGATCAAGGGCGTGCTGGAAGCCAAGACCTAGGGAGCGTGGAATCCCCACAAGACTGTGGACAATTTAACATCCGAACTCAAGGGACAGCACGCAGTGCCCTAATCAGATCACAGAGCCTAAAGTGGAACAGGGACTTTGGAGCCGGGCGGCTGCACTTCCCGGCGGGTGGGGTGAGAGCAGGGCACCAGCCCACAACAGCTCAGCACCCCTGATTTATGGAGGAGATTGTCTGTGAGGGAGTGCCTTCTGAAGACAGGGCTCTTGGAGTGAGGGCTGGGGTTTGAGTGGGCATAGCTGCATTGGACGTGCTTAGAGTGAATCCGGCGGTCTCAACAGAGCCGGGAACATAGAGCAGCTGCCGCCCGAGCTACAGCCTGTGCGCACAGGGCTTTCGGCGCCCCGCCCACCGGGCCGCAGTGACACCGCTGCTTGCTTGCCAGCGTGCAGTTGGACTTTTGGTTCCCTGCTCACCAGGGCTGGGGCAACTCTGCCTGCGCGGAAGTGTGTGGCTGGGCTTTTGGCGCCCCACCCACTGGGCCCCTGTGCATCACTGCATGCGCGCGCACCGGGCTTACGGGGCCCCGCCTACCGGGCAGACCCGCAGCGCTGCTGCCTGCTCGCCAGTGCGCTATGGGGCTTTTGACACCCTGCTCGCCAGGCTGCCGCAGCACCACTGCCTGTGCGCGGGACCGGCTTTCGGCGCCCTGCCCACCGGGCCGCTGCAGCGCAGCTGGGCTTTTGGCATCCCGCCCACTGGGCCTCTGGGGCGTTGCAGACCGTGCACGCCCAACTGGGCTGCCTGCCGGGTCTCCGCGGTGTCATTGCCTGTGCGCGGGGCTGCCTGTGCGCGGGGCTGCGCGGCTGACCAGGGCCTCTGCCAAGCCCCAGCCCATCCAAGCCCATCCCTGCGGGCGTTCCTTACAGATACGATTGAAGGAGGGGCAGCCAGGAGGAGGAAAGACCAGAGCTCCTGCGCCCCGCCCACACTGAACCACCAGCCCCCCTGCTGAAAGAGGAATCTGCTATTGTGTCTCAGGCCCGCCCTAGCTCCTACTCACATGCCCCCACCCCTGACCACACCCTTACTACCCTGCTATCTAACAGCTAAGACAGCAACCTGAAGTGCCCCAGGACACAGAAACTGTCTGCTTCCCCCAACCCTCTCCCAAAATCTCCTTCTCCCACAACTGAGCCCAAAAGAAAAAATAAAGAGAAGCCCATCTGATAGGCAAACCCCCAGAGGGAAAACAGACTCATGTGTAAAGCAAAAAGAACCACATCAAACACAATGCACACCTCAGAATCCAAAGCCCCTCCAGAAGATCAGGGGCAGTCTTTAGTAAAGGACCTTGCACACTTAGAATCAAATCTAAGTGAAACAGAATTCAGGGCTGCGTTAATCAAGACACTCAGAGAGCTCACTCAATGCTGGCAAAGTACCCAGACACAGTTAAATGACCTCAACAAGAAATTTTCTGAGCAAAATGAGTACTTTACCAACAAAATTGAGAAGCTAGAGCAGAACCAAAAGGAACTCCTTAAAATGAAAGGCATCATAGGAGAGCTGAAAAAAGAACTGACCAGCACAGGAAACAGGGCTGACCAGCTAGAGGAAAGGATGAGTGAAATTGAAGATACAAACATGGAAATGTCACAGAGGGAAGAAGAAAGGGAAAGGAAAATCAAGAGAAATGAAAGAGCCCTACAAGAACTTTCTGACTCCATCAGAAAGAACAATATTAGAATAATAGGGGTAACAGAAGGAGGCGAGATGAAATCTTCTCAGAGTCTACTAAAACAAATAGTGGATGAAAATTTCCCTAACCTGTGGAAGGAATTACAGCCCCAAATCCAAGAGGGAAATCAGAAGCCCTAACTTCCTAGACCCTAGCAGATCTTCTCCAAGGCACATTGTTCTGAAGATGACAAAAATCAATGACAAAGAAAAAATCCTCAAGGCTGCCAGGGAAAAACAAAACATAACTTTCAAAGGAAAACCTATCAGGCTGTCACCAGACTTCTCAGCAGAAACTCTGCAAGCCAGGAGGGAGTGGAGC
>PVKE010017694.1:0-30448 GCA_004027555.1 Craseonycteris thonglongyai
AGAGAGACAGAGACAGAGACAGATAGAGAACCAAACTGTGGGAACTCCCCAGTTCAGCACGTGGGTCCTGCCTGGGCCGGAGCCGGGATTCGATCCTCGGTCCTCATGGCCTCAAAGCGAGCGCTCAACCCGCTGAGCCGTCCCGGCTTTTCCCCGGATTTTGAAGGATTTTAAGCTCACAATGCTCCTCTGCCTAGAAAAACCTCTTATCATCCCAGTCAGTCACAAACAAGCATTTTCTGCAAGTTCCTCGTGTAATTTTCTTTCCAGATGATGCCATCATTGTTAATGTTCTCTTTGGGATTTCTTGTTTCTCGGTCAAGTTCATGGCATTGCCATTTGTGAAGAGACCTTCCATTTATCGTTATCAATGTACGGTATATTACGGTATGTTCGAAAAATGTCATTCATTAAAAATTTAATTAAAAAAAGAACTGGTGTTGCCTCGGAAGTGGGGGGGGTAGTCTTATACAGCGAATATAGGCCTAAACCTACATTTTAACTGTAAAATTAGGGGGTCGTCTTATACGCCGGAAAATACGGTACCAAAAATTTAAAAAGACAAATAATCCAACTGAAAAACGGGCAAAGGGTTTGAATAAGTATTTCAAAAAACTACACACACACACAAACACATACACATATACACAAATGGCCAACAAGTACATGGAAAGATATTTAGTACCATTTGCTGTTAGGAAAATGTAAAATACACTGAAATACCCACTTCATACCCACTAGGATGACTATAATCAAAATGACACATAATAGTTGTTGATAAAGATGTAGAGAAACTAGAACCCTCATATACTGCAGGTGAAAATGTAAAATAGTGCAGCCACTTTGAAAATGTATGGCAATTCATTAAAATATTAATGTGAAGTTGTCATATAACCCAGCAACTCCACTTCTAGGTATATATCCAAGACAAATGAAATCCTGTATCTATGCAAAAATTTGTATACAAATGTTCATAGAAACATTATTGATAATAGCTCCAAAACGGAAATAATGCAACTATCCACCAACTGATGAATAAACAAAATGGGATATATACATTTTCAATGGAATATTATGTGGCAGCAAAAAGAAATGAAGTACTGACGCATGTTAGGATATGGATGGATCTCTGAAACATTATGCTAAGTGTACAGAAGCCAGTCACAAAAGACCACATATATACATCTATTTACATGAAAAGTCCACAGAGACAAATCTATAGAGACAGAAAGCAGATTAATGGTTGTCTAGATTTAGAGGGTAGGGGGTTGGGAAAGCTTGGGGGGAACTGGGGAGTAACTACTAATGGTTTTGGGTATTTTTTTTAAGGTTGTGAAAATGTCCTAAATTGACTGTAGTGATGTCTGGAAGGGGGAGTCAGGTGGTTAGTATGAGGTATGAAGGACAGACTGATATAAGGACTTGAGAAAGGGGACAATCAGCCAAGGAATGTAGGTGGTCTCTAAAAGGTAGAAAAGGCAAGGAAACAGATTTTCCCTTCAGGATTCTCAAAGAGAACATATCATTTTCAACATCTTGATTTTAGTACAGTAAGACCCCATGTTGGATTTCTGACCTATAGAACTGTTAAGGTAACAAATCTGGATTGTTTTAAGCTATCAGATCTGTGGTAATTTGGTACCTGCTTACCCTCCAGCCAGTCAGCTTTAGAGGCAACCACTATAAAAAGAAATAACTATCCACTATAAAAAACATATTTCCTCCATTTAATTCTGAAAAGATATCTCCAAGGGCCAGAATTTCAAAGCTTAGTGAAAACGGTTTGGCTCTATCCTACAGACATTCCATTTTCTGTAAGCCTTTAAAAGCAGGATGTTCATCTTTCTGAGATACTTTATAAATGACATCTTTAAAGTTCTTTCCATCTCTGTATAGTAGTTGGACGATCTATGTTAACCCTGGAATCAAAGAGTATCTATAAAGTTGGACAGAACATTAAACTGGGTTGACAATGGCCAAGTGGAAAATGTAGATCAGCTTCTCAAACTTTAATGTGCACACACCTCTGGATAAAATGCAGATTCTGATTCAATTAAGTCTCAGGTAGAAACAGACCTTCTGCATTTCTAGCAAGTTCCCAGGTGATGATGATGATGATGTTGACTCTCAGGCCTCATGGAAATAGCAAGGGGATAGAATATTGGCCTCACAGGGTTAGGTCTCTGAGCCTGTTTAATCCAGCTCTGAATACGCCACCCAAGAGTATATTGCTCTTCTTGAACCAGTTTATGCTTCAGCCACTTAGTTTTTGAGGCAAACACATTCTTTAACTTAACTATCCAATATTTTATATATATATATATATATATAATTTCATCCATTTAATTCTGAAAAAGACACCTCCAGGGACCAGAATTTCAAAATTTAGTGAAAATAGATTGGCTCTATCCATATCTTTACTCATTTTATAGCTATTTTAGACTTTGGTAAAATGTCTCCAAGCACGTTTTCC
This sequence comes from Craseonycteris thonglongyai, assembly GCA_004027555.1. Classification (NCBI taxonomy): domain Eukaryota; kingdom Metazoa; phylum Chordata; class Mammalia; order Chiroptera; family Craseonycteridae; genus Craseonycteris; species Craseonycteris thonglongyai. Next base: position 2,474 of record PVKE010017694.1, read on the forward strand.
ATCCAAAGGCAAGCAGTGTGATTGTGGACTCAGATAGGCTTTAGTCACAAAGTCTAAGTTGAAATTCTTGCCTTGTTAATAAATGCTATGAAAATGTGGGCAAGTTACACCTGGTCTTGAACCTCTTTCTTCATATGTAAAATGGAAATAATGCTTGTCTGGTGCCATAGTTTAAGTGAGGGCATTTATGGTATTAAGTGCCTAGCTTACTGTCCCCTATATAGTAGGTGCTCAATAAGTTTCCTTTCTCTAGTCTTTTCATATTGTGAAGACAGTTTCTGGTTCATCTCAATAAAGTTTTCTTTCACCCTCTTGATAATTTTAGTTGTTCTTCATCATTATTAAGTAAGGAATGTCAATGGAAGCACAATTGTTCCAAATGCAGATTTGCCATGAGTTTGTACAAACCAGACTATTTTTCTTCTATTCTATAACGGTTCAAGATGTTTTGATGATTTTAAAGTCAAGCTTCTTATAAGCATTTTCAAATCCTGAGTGGTTCATAATGCACTATCCTACTTATTACTTATATTACTTGCCTTATAGCTTCTAGTTCCTGATTTTAGGATTCCTTTCATCTATGGTATAACCCAGTGCTTTTCACTATAACTTTCTATTATGATGAAAATGGTCAATTAAAAGCTGTCTAATACAGTAGCTACTAGCCATAGGTGCCTACTGAGTACTTAAAATGTAGCTAAGTGCAACTAAGAAACTAAATTTTAAATTTTATTTAATTTTAACTACTGTATTTTTTGCTCCATAAGGCGCACCCCCTACCCACAAAGTGGGCGGAAATGCCTGTGCATCTTATGGAGCGAATATTGCGTTATAGACCATGATGTGTATTACCTGACAAGCCAGTGGTAGCAACAGCTGTTAGAAGAGGAAGTGGTAGGCCCACCAAAAACACCTGGGGACACTTAAATGTCCCACTTTACTGTTGAATCTCAAGGCCTCTGGTTAGTTGCCATCTGTCTCTGCCCATCACCCAGGACCTGGGAGGGTGCAGAGAACCACCTGGCACTCCCAGCTATAACCGCTGACCAGATGAATCAGCTGAGGCTAATAATGGGTATGAATGCATTTTGCCAACTGCCAATTGTCTTTGACACCAGGTGGGGTCTGTGCCAATAGAACCACCTCCATTGCCAACCAGCTAACTGCCAAGGGAGAAGTAGGGAAAAGTGGAGCTTTTGGAAAGTTAGAGGTACTTTTTAATCCCTTAGTTCCTATTCTGTAATGCCCTGGTCTCACACCATCTCAGTGCTAGCCTGTGGTTCCAGAAAAATGGTCAGTTTATGCAGGAGACTGAGGTGGCTGGTGATGTGTAGGACAGTGAGGCTGTTGGTGCATGTTGGGGCAAGTACTGAGCTGTTGGAAGTATCCGTAGGCGGGCGCAGGCCTTCCTATAGCTACCCCACGTGCCTACTCTGGTCTGTACCTGCTTGCCGTGCCTGAGTGATTTCCCACCTGCAGACTAAGTCCTGGAGGGCTTCTGAAAAAACCTGCTTTATTAATGCTTGACCAGTTTAGAGCACATATTAGCGAAAGTACAAAAAAGAGCTTTAAAGAAGTGAAGACTCATCTAGCTTTAATTCCTGGGGGTCTTACCAGCCAGTTGCAACCTCCCGACGTTTCCATCAACAAACCATTTAAAGTCTTTATGCTAGAAGAGTAGAACAAATGGATGGCTGCTAGTAATCATGATCTGACACCTACTGGACGAATAAAGAGGCCACCATCACTCAAGTTTCTGAATGAGTTAAAACAGCATGGCCCTCATTAAAGGATGAAACCGTTGCACAGTCATTCAAAAAATGTGGCATAAGCAATGCCTTAGATCGGGGGTGGTGAACCTATGGCACGCGTGCCCAAAGTGGCACGCGAAACAATTATTTCAGCACGCGGAGCTGTGAATACCATTAAAAAAATTATTGTTTATGCTCTTATAGACATAAAAATAATTGATACCTCTATCTCACTCGATGGGTTGGCACGTGAGTCGAGCGAGTATACTCTTATTTCACAAACTTTGCCACTCAATCGCCAAAAGGTTCGCCACCCCTGCCTTAGATGGAACTGAAGATAGTATCATGTATGAAGATAGCAAAGAAAGTGACATCAGTGATTGTGAGCAACTGAGCTTCATAAATTCTGACACTAGCGATGAGTTCTTGGGGTTTCCAGAAAACTAGAAGAGTGCTTGAACCTTAAAGTCTCTCCTTATTTGTTAATGACAGTGACAATGGTTCTTAATACTGCTGTTGACTTTACATGGTTGAAATATTATTCTGCTATATTTGTTAAAAATATTAGTAAACCATTTGGTTCAGAATTTTTTTTTTTTCTTGTTTTCCTCCTATAAACCTAGGTGCCTCTTATGGTCAGGTGTGTCTAATAATGTGAAAAATATGGTAAATTTAATAGCCACATGTTTAACTAGTCACTACCACAATGGAGCAGCACAGGTGTACCACAAGTTCACCAGTCCAAACTAATACCAAAATACTAACTGGAAATTCTCTCAATTCACCCTTATCTAATTTCCATTCCCTTGCTGGAATGATTGCCCCCAAACACTGTAAGCAACCACAATAACCTTCCTCATAGGCAGTCCAAGGCCTTGTTTAAATTGAAAAGCACTCACCAACTATAAACATACGCACAAACAGATACAACAGGTAATTCTTACTGAAGTTCCAGGTACTGTACATAACATTTTGCTTAATATGTGGCATTACATATTTTCATTGGGTAGGTCAACCAGTTAAACCTCAGAAAACTTCTGGTGGACAACTCTGAGGTTTCATGTTGATATTTAATTGCTGTTCCTAAAGAAGTGTGAGCAAGAGTGTACGTGTTGCTTTTTTATGGAGTCTAGAGGAGGTATGTTGAAAAGAGGAGATAATAGGCATTGGAAACATCGATTGTGATTATTGCATTTTATTCATATAATCATATACACTGTCAATATTTAGCTTCTGGAAATGTTAGAAGATTTTTTCCAATGTCTTTATCAGCAGATCCACAAACAAACAGGTTTTAAGTGGGCTGCCATTCACTCATATAAAAGTGCTTTAGAAGTAACTATTAGCATTTATTGTCTATACGTGGCAAATTAGCAAAGAAAGGTCAATCAAAAGTTGTGCCCAAGGTCATCAGGTAAAGTGAGATTAGTGTACTTAAAAATTCTTCTACCAACTGAAGACCAGGGGTCTAATTAGCCAAATGTGAGGTGGTTTGTTTATGACCCCCGCCTGCCAAAGAAACCTTAGCAAGGAGAAAAACGTACAGGTGGGCACATTTGGGCGATTCATGGTCAGCAAAAAAGACAACCACCCTAACACACAAAACCAGCAAACCATACGCAAAAACGCTCATGTTTTGCCTTTCTCTGTTCTTGACATCCTTGGATTTGCAGGTACATTGTTTTACCGAAGGAGATGGGTCAGTGACCCTGCCTCCCCTTTCTGTACTACAAACACACCGAATGGTTTCTCTAACTAGATCCCAGAAGCATTTCTTTTCTTAAAAAGCCCACCGCTCCCTTCACTCAAAGAACAGAGTTCTCAGGAATCTAACGAAGCAGCCCCACGAACGCAGCAGCCACCAACCTGCCAGGGAGAGCTGAGGCAGCGGTACTTTCCCCGCCAGGAGAATCCCGCGACGCACCATGGGGGCCGCCATCTTGGAGCATACCAAAAGGAAGGCCGGTCCGGGGGCGTTGAGACCAGAGGAAGGGGTGGAGCCCCAGCCTGCCGACGCTCCGCCCCCCCACTCGGTTCCGGCAGTTGGTGCGGCCCGGGACGGCATGGCTGCTGCATTTCGGCCGTCGAAGCAAGTCGTGCCGCAGGTGCTGCGGCGTTTGGTGTATCCCGGGGTGGGAGGCTCAGGCTCAACCTGCTGCTGCCGCCCTCTCGGAGGTATCCGCGGCCTGGGGCCGTGAAGGAGGGGAGGGATGGGACAGAGGGGACCCTTGCACCTCAGCGGGCATCACTTTGGAAAAATAACAGCGCCGCAGTTACTCCCTGCCCTCGCCTGCTGGCCGTTGTGGGCGCCAGTGCGCCTGGGAACCAGAGGACGGCCCGGCTGGGGTCCTGACCTCGGGACCCATTCCCTGGGATGGGGCGACGTTGCTCTCCGCCCTGCGGAGGTAGGAAGTGTCGGTGTTCGCTAACAGTCGGACAGACCTTGAGCAGATTTCTTGATTTATGAAAATGCCCCTCCATATCTTTGTGAAAATGATAAATTTGAAAATGCTAGGGAGTGATAATAAAATATTTAATACTTTGTATCAGGCATTATTCTAATGCATTGTACATACACTTCTTTTTCTCCTCACAAGACCCAGTAAGAGAGGTACCATTCTTTTCTCCATTTACGCCCATAGAGGAGGAAACCACGTGAAAGTGATTTGCCCAAAGTCGGAGGGAACTGGTAGGGTTGGAATCTGAACACAGGCAGGCCAACAAGGAGAGTCCCACTGTCACCACTTTTCTGGGCTGCCTTTTCTTAAATAAGCAGCAACTTTTGTCATCACCTTGTTACTGCAGTGCCCAGAGCTCTTTTAGTGGATGATTCCTTGGCCAGGCTGCTCGGCTCCACGAACAGCCAGGCATCCTGTGTACACCGAGCATCCTAAAGAGAGGATGATGTTTTTCATGCGAATATTTTCTACTGAGTTGTGCTCAGTGATTTCTGATGTGATCTTGGGGATACAGAGATCACAAGTCTGAGAGGCCACAATTGACAGAACTGGAAATTCCCCTGGTTACACTGTAGCTTTTCCACTATACTATACAATGATTCTACATAGATAAACCAAAAACCAGATATACTTTTGTGTGTGTTTAAACAATAGGCTTTAGTTTGTTTCTAAATTCTCTTATTATCCCTTGACCAGGTGATGAATGTCTATTTATCTTTTGTATCCTAAATTCCTGTCAACCCATACTCACACACAATTAATCACTAGCTCCTTTCACACACATAAACAAAATTTGTCTTGCTGAGGGTTTGCATTCTCTGGTACTTTGAATGTGTTTTTTCCTACTAGGGTGACAGTTATATTTATACCTATCTATGTGGATTATTTATACTAAGTGAAGATAAGATTAATTTTTAGAAGCAATCAAGCTCTACTGTTGTTTGTTAATATACAACAGTCAAAATGATTTTACTCTTTCTTTCTCTAATATTTAGCGAAAAGGTATCTACTTACAGATAACATTGTGAAATTAAAAGAATTTCAGCATAAGAAGGTGGCTGTGGCATATAATCTTCCTGGCACCAAAGGTAATTGAATCTACTTTGTCAATTTTTTCATTGATCTTTCATTCAGTTTCTTCTGTCTTTATCCCTATCCAGTCTCTCCTTATGTCTCCGAAAAAATTGAGATGATTTATTTTTTAGTTTCCTTGTCTGCCCTTATATGCACCGTTCATTTCACTCTCTCCTATGAATCTACAGGGCTCCTCTCATCCCTTCACTCAAAATCCTAGAGGAATACTGCACCCAGCCCTGTCTAGATCCATGCCACTCAAAGTAAGGTTCAATGATCAGTAGAAATTGGGAGGTTGATAGAAATGCCAGACCTCAGGCCCCAGGTGATTCATATGTACAATCAAGTCCAAGAAGAACTGCTTCAGATGACTGGCTTTCCAACTTTTTGATGCAGCCCTCAGTAAAAGATACATCTACATATAAATGAAATAAAATGAAACAAAACAGTGCTATGTTAATGATGCGTTTTCATATTTTCTACCTTTTGCTGGAAAAGTCAATAGGTTAAGACAATGATTTCTTTAAAAGATTATCAAACTATTGCCTCAATTGTTGAGGCTGGTTGATTGCCACATGGGTAGTCATTATACTATTCTACTTTGGGGTATGCTTGAAAACTTTTGTTATAAAGAGCTGAAAACACACCATCCCATTCCTCAAAGCATTGAGAAATTATGTTGCATTCATTCCTTCTCTCCTGCTCATTGAATTTTTCCCAGTACTTCAAATTCCTTTAGAAACGTAGCAAGACTTTCCTGTCTTAGCAACTCTTGTGTGTGCCCATACTGATTTTTTCAGCTCTCCTATCTTACTTTCAAATATTCATGAGCACCTAATTAACACTTCTTGCTTCATTTCACTCACAGTCTTGCCTTCTAGCAATCAGTCTTCTCTCATTTCTTTGCTAATCATACTGTTGTATAATACCACATACGGACAAGAAGACAAGCCTTAAGGGTGTGGGAGATTATATTAATCTCCAGTTTAGTAAACTCAATCTAGATTTTATTTTAGTCTTTTGGAGTGATGTGAAGTTTGCAAAAATTAGAGCTCCATTTCATTATCTTATTGTTATTTCCAATGGTAATCGTCTTTTTACGGCTGTGATGTTTGTGTATATGTTCTGAAAGGCAGTTCATATAATGAGTGCCATCTACGGTGTTGTAAGATTGATATTTATGAAGTCTTGTCAAAATTTCCTCATTGTAAAAACCCAAATTGATACGGCATTATGTACAACATGTACAGATTCACCCCCTGGCTTCCTAGCTCTTCCATAATGGACCTTGCCCTTTCTGGGGTCCAGTTGATTTTCTGGTAATCTAGTTGCAATTCTCCCCTTACCACCTTCCCCCACTGCAGTTCTGTGCTGTTACTCATGCTGATTCTTATGCCAGAAATGCCCCCTCTTGTTTCTCTAACCCTATCCAGCCCCTTCCTTCCTCTCTGGTAATATCTCCACTTGCAGCAAATTGGGTCTATTTCTGCCACCCTGATTTCTCTCTTCTCTCCTATTAAGATCTTATCATTTAGTGCCCACCTGTATTTATAGTCAGTCACATGTTCCCATCATTGTTGTCAGATCGCTTTCTATAAATCTGTCTTGTCTTCTTGAATAAACTTTGTTCTTTCAGGGCAGGAGCCATATCTCTGAGTATGAATATATGATAATCACTTAAATCTTGATTGATTTATTGTAAAATACAAGTCATACCTGTTGAAATTTTGGATTCTTAAAGTTTATTAAGAAGAATTAAGTCCAAGTTGAAAAGTCCTCCTAATGAAATATTTTATATTGAAAATGATTTAAAAATATTTAGTAGAATAAATCCTCTTAAATCTAAGAGGTGATAGAAGGAATAAAAATGAGAAGAAGAATTTCTGTGATTTATTGGTAGCTCCTCTTTGCTAGGCCTTGCACTAACTGCGTGATATACATTATCTCAAGATAACCCTGTGTGGTAAGTGTCATGATGCTCACTTTACACATGAGGAGTCAGGTCTCAGAGACAAGGTCTCCCCACAGCATGCTGGTGACAGAGCATAGATTCTGGCCCAGGTCCTTCTGTCTCCAACACCTTTAACTATTATGTAGTTCTGCAAATAAAGATTGGAGGATCCACTACATTATCTCAAACCTAGTAGGCTTTCTTTTCTTATAAATTGAGGATAGCATCTGCCTCAGTTTCTAGATCTTGTGTTTTTAATGTATGTTGTGCTGTTCCTTTAAGCAGCATCCTTCAAATCTCTGGGCCTTGGAGCAAATACTGTAAACTTTTCTTGGCATTTTCTGATACTGAGAACACAGACCCTGCCTTTTGGAAAGCAGGTGCTTGCTTGGTACCTGCCTCGCGTCTCACCCTACATTCTGATGAGAATACAGCCCCTTACTACTGTCAAGAAACAGTGTTTCCTTTTGGTGTTTAACTGTCCCTACAGTTGATCAGATACAAGACAAGGGACAGAGACAGCTTATGATCACCTTGAAATTATTCTGTTACTATAAGGGGACTATTTTTTTTTTAACCCTCTTTGCATGATATAGTCCTGTGTCATGCTTTTTAACAACTGAGTACAGAGAGACAAAGGAATGAGACAGAGGTAAAGTTGAACCAAATGAAAGACACCTGAAGTATCCTGAATCATGTGAGTCAACCACTGGATAAACTCATCTTCAGTTCACATTTTCTTTCAGTTTTCCTGCAAGATGCCCTGACAGTTGATAGTTTGGATATCTTGGTTACATTTTCTTTCCTTTTTTTCCCTGATGGGTCACCTGTGAATACAGTTCTCTGGGCTAAGTCTCTGGGATATTAGTTCTCAAACGTGAGTATGCATAAGGATCACCTAGGTAGTAAAAAATGTATATTCCTGTGCTCCTATGCCCAGAGATTCTGTGTTAGAAGTCATGAGTGGGGGTGGGGTGTGTGCCCGTGACCCATGTGTTTTGCTTCCTGTCCTGTCTCTGACACTGCTCTCAGGGTGACCAGCCAGTGGTGAGAGCTGCATTGCCACGAACCCCTCTCAGTGCCTCTTAGCAGCATCAACTCTGGCTTCCCCTCCTCCCTGTGGTCAGACTCCAATGGTCCAGTCAGCCTTAGTGATGGTCACCACACTGTGCTTTCTTCCAGAAACCTACTTGAGAAACTTGGAAGAGAAATTGACCCAGAACAAGCTCATCCTGAAGGAGGAGTTGAGGACTTTGCTTCATTTGTGTCAGTCCCGGGATGATGTGGAACTGGCTAAAAATGTCATTTATAGGTGAGGCATTTCCTTAGATTTCTGCCAGCCTGTCTCTTCTCACTCTGTTCCTTTTCCTGAGCAGCCACAACTATTTCTAAGATTTCTGCCATCATCTGTACACCCTTAACTTCCAAATCTCTTGTTCGGGTGCCTGCCCTGAGCTCCAGACTTTTATAGTCATTCGTTGAGCAAACACTTAGTGGGTTCCTACTACATGCCAGGTGCTGAGGATAGAAAAATAAGATAATTCATGCCCCAAGAAATCAGCAGCATACTCACTAAACCCACTTACACGTCACTTAGGTCTTCATATCCAACGTATACACATTTCTTCTCTTGCTGTATTTGCTGTCACACTGACCAGTCACTCGGCAGATACATGGGAGCTTCTTTCTCCAAGTCTCATTTGCTCTCCTCCCTGATGGGGTAAGAAATCCAATTGCTTCTACTTCCCCAGTATCCCTCATGTCTAGCCCTCTGTCCTCACTTACCTGTGTCGTAGTTCAGGGCTCAGCATCTCTGACTTAGATCACTTCAGTGGACTCCCAACTAGTCTCCCTCCCCCAAGCTTATGCCTGTTACATTCCATGGTCTCTGAGCCATTGTCAGAGTTTCCCGTGTCAGAAGGAAGGTAAAACCCAGCAATGGTTTCACTTACTTGGGAGCAAATCATCAGGCTTCATTTCTGAAATCAAGTTCATTGCCTCTTTTCACCATTCTTTAAATATATATTTCTATATGTAGGCCTGGATTTATTATATATTGTACATTTATAGAGAGAAACATAAGGTATTAATATATAGAATGTTAGAAGAATATATACCAAAAGTTAATCATGGTTCTCTGAGGATTACACATTCTCTATTTTTCTGTTTGTCAAATGTATACTTTTCTGATTTCTCCAACTTGTGTATAGTAGATATGATCAGTTTTATAATGTGAAAATGTTAACGTTATTTTTAAAAAGGAAAAGAAAAAAAAGTTACACAAAATTCATTGAAAAGTTGAAAAACACCAAAAATGTAGAAAGAAGAAATATATACGAGCATCCCAAATTCTGCTGTTTCAGTTGTCTCTTGCTGGATAACAAACCACACCAGAGCTTAGTGGCTTAAAACAGCGGTGATTTATCCTTGTTCACAGCTCTGTGGGTCAGGAATTGAGGCCGGTCTCAGCTGGGTGGTTCTTTGCTGGTGTTGACTAAAATCACTTGTCCATCTAGAGTCAGTGGTTAGCTGGGCTGAGCTGGAAGGTTCCGGAAGGCTTCCTCTGTACTTCTGAGGCCTCAGGGTCCCTCCATGGAGCCCCCTCACTCCTGTGACGTCGCCATTCACGAGTCTAGGCTGAGCCGCACCACAGCACAGGAAGAAGCTGCAGGCCTTGTCGAGCTCCCGGAATCCGCACAGCTTCGCTGCTGGGGCTCTCCTTGGGTCTAGACGAGCTACCCAGGCAGCGCAGTTGAGGGGGAAGCATTTGCCCTGGGGTGAGTGGAGCAGTGTGTGCATGCAGGAAGGGGAGGGACCGATGGTGGCCATCTTCAGGGCTTGCCTGTCACATCTAAGACTATGATGACTATTTAATATGCTGTTGACCCTTGAACAGCACAAGGGTTAGGGGCGCTGGCCACCCGCACAATTGAGAATCCACGTATAACTTCAGTCTGCCCTCCGCATTGCGGATTCCCAGCTGTGGATCCAGACTATATCCTCTCTGATTATTTTCATGCAAACGGTTTTGTGGTTTTGCTAGGGTTTATTTTATGTAGTTTTAATTATTACTGTATAGATAGTGATATTATCTTATTTTCTAATTAGTATTATAGCATACTGTTTTTGCTTAATCAACTGCCAGATTATTTCCCCAAAGGGTTATGCTAATTTACAGTCACACTGTATCAGCAAACCTAATTCTGGTATTTCATTTTTATGAAGTTGAATCATTTAAGACCCTCTGGACTGTTTTACCTTCAATTTTTTTTTTTTTTTTTTTTTTTACTACCCAAAGCTATTAGATGTTTATAAGAGTAATAAAACAGGATAAAATTTTGAACACTCTTGTTTTTCTTATAAACATTCAAAGTATGACTCAGAGTTCCTTTATCCTTTCTGATAGCTACCCAGGTGCTGTCCTGTCCTCTCCTTATGGGCACCTGGACAAGTGGGAAGATGGAAGGGTTCATGCCTACTCAGCCTGTTCCCCCCTGAGACAGGCTGCCCACAGTGGAGCTAGAGGAGTAATGATCTGGATCACAAGCTCTTTACTGACCCACAGATGTGCCACAACTTAATCTCATCCTCATCTTGACCATATGCTGTGGTTTGGTTTACAGAAGGATTTTAGATCCTCAACGTTGAACATTTATCAAGGAGGTGATACATCATCTCTGCAACTTTCCAGGAGTTTTATTAGTGTGAATGTCATTTAAATTGAGAAAACTTTTCTTTTGTTTTTTTTTGTATGAAATGCGGCACAGGTTTCTCATGAGACTACTTACTGAAATATATTGATTTTTAAAGGTGTTTTCCTTAGCATGTCTTATATTTTCTAAATGCTAACATAACAAGTGTCCCAAAATTCATGCAAGAAGTAATTTTGATAGAAAACACAGGTTTATAATTTAAAATTGTAAATTTTTTATTGATTCATGAAGTATACAGTATAGGGTTATGTAAGGAATAGAATATCAGGCAAATGGCCTCCACGGCTTTGCTGGCACATACATACTCTTTTGTTATTACCTGACCAGCCACATTTTCAAAGAAGAATGGTCCGATGATGCCTCCAGCCCAAAATCCACACCAAACAGTGACACGTTGTGGATGCATTTGTTTCTCAACAATCACCCGTGGATTTTCTGAACCCCAAATGCGACAATTTTGTCGATTAACTAAACCATCAAGATGAAAATGAGCCTCATCGCTGAAGATGATTTTGTTCGAAAAATCAGCCTCCACTTGTTGTTGTTCCATAATCCATTCAATGAACTCTATTCGCTGTGCGTGGTCAGTAGGCTTCGGTTCTTGAGTCAGTTGAACTTTGTAAGTATGAAGATGCAAATCTTTCGTGAGAATACGCTGTAGAGAGCTTCTCAAAATGTCCAGTTCTTGACCACAGTGCCGAATTGATGTCCCTGGACTCTCAGCAACACTCTCACGAACTGCTTCTATGTTTTGTGTTGAACGACTTGTTGAAGGACGGCCAGAGTGTTTAAGATCACTAATCCAGTCTCCTTAAATTTTTTAATAAATCTCTTCACAGTTGATGAAGTTAAATCACTGTTCCGACCATATTTTGTACAAAAATTGTGAACTGTAGCTGCCAAACCTTCATTATTTTAAAAATATTGCTCAACAATGAAAATGCGTTATTCTTTTGTGTAGCACTCCATTTTTAATAATCCTAAACTGTCAGCTGTCACGCTGTCTTTTTCTTTCATTAGCAACACTTTACCGCACAAATGACGCAAAATTCAAATCTTGCGTGAATTTTGGGACACTGTTATATAGAAGACTTGCTGTGTGCCAGGCATGTTGTCTCATTTAGTACCCACAAATGCTCTGAGTTGAATTCTCTTCTTATGTCCATTTTACAGATGTGGAAACTGAAGCAGGAAATGGTTAATTAATTTGCGCATGGTTACACAGCTAGTAAGTAGAAGGGCTGGGATTTGAACTGTCAGTTAGGAATCAGAGTCCAAAAATCCTTATTCACTACACTATGTCACCTTGTAACAACTTATTTCTTTTTTCCCAGCTTTATTGAGATATGACTGACAAATATTACATATATTGAAGATGTAACAACTTGATGTTTTGCTAAAACTTCTATAATTGGAATTTCAAATGTATGTTTAAGTATATATCATCATTCTACTTGGCAGCATATATATTTAGGATAGACTTTTCAAAAGATTACCATGACTTTCTTCAGTGGTTTTAGCAGAAGATTAAGTACTGTTTTTTAAAGTCAGAGGTTGACCCCATGGTATTTGGGATTTATTTACTTAATGAATGAATCTTCCTAAAATCTGAACTACATGTAATCATGAGGTACTTGTTACCAGATTGTCTCCTTGGCATCCAAAGCACAAAGAGTTGGTTGTGGAAAGTGAATTTATGCTAATGATTTATAGTTCTGCAATTCTAACTGGCAGACTGGCCTCTGTTAGAAGTCTCAAGCTATGTCTCAGACATCACTGTCTTTGAAATTTGCCTTTTCCTAAAACTAAAATTTTAAACTAGCATGTAACGGTTTTTTTTTTTTAATTATTGTTTTTGACAGGGAGAGACAGAGAGATAAGAGGGGAGACCCAGAGCAGTCTCCCCAGTTGTATGTCATTAGTTTTTTGACATAGTTTCACTCCACAGGTGAGCAGGGGCTGCACTGGGCAGGAACTGGGCAGGGAACCTCCAGCATGGGAGGCTCACCCCCATGAGCTGGGGGCCTCTCACCTGAGAGGCTCACCCCGGGCAGGAGCCAAACTGAACTGGGATGGGAAGCACACCCCAGTTCAGCTTATGGGTCTGCACAGTCCGGGGCCGGGACTTGATCCTTGTACCCTGGGCTGCAATGTGAGTGCTGAACCCGCTGAACCCGCTGAGCCCGCTGAGCCATCCTGGCTTCCCCAGCTTGTTTTGCTAGTTGATTGTAACTCAAACATATGTCTTTCCCCAAGCTGAGAAAAACAGAGATTAGTCTAAATTATAAAACGCATCTGTTGGTTGTCTGCCATCTTAGACGGGGGCAGAGCCTGGCCCCATCCTTTTCCTTTTTCCTCTGGAGGTGGGGCCCATACAAAGAGACAGTGCCATTCTGATGGGCTTACAGGGGCAAGATGCTGCTATTTCCTGACATGCGCTCACAGTCAGTGCTAGCAAGTTGTTGGTATATTGATAAAATGATTACAGTGTACATTTTCCTCTCTTATTGCACAGGGTATGTGGACCTCTAATAAACTCTGTTTATTTGCTTATTGAAATGCATAGTGTATTTCTGCTTTCCAGGATCCTTCTGAAGATCTTCAGTTCTACACTTTGCCCCTTCTGACTGTGAGAGTACTTCCTTTATTGTATCCCTCACACCCAGCAAAGTGCATGCCATGGTCTATTTGTCCTTTTCCCCGTGCCCCACCATTTGGCTCATTGAATCATTTTGATTACCAGGTACCATGTGGAGAACAGAAATGTCACTTTGGGGGAGTATAAGTTTGGACCACTTTTCATGAGGCTGTGCTACGAGTTGGATCTTGAGGACTCTGCAGTGCAGCTCATCAAAGACCAGGTTGTTGCCTGACTTCTTTCCTGCCAATGTAACTTCCTTGTGCTGAAGATTGAGTGTTTTCAGTGATGATAGGAAAGGTTTCTGCCCTATATTATTAGAGCGGCTGCAGTGCTGGATGAATGAGCTCTTCTGTGCGTCTTTGGAGTCCGTTCCTATGAAGAGGTGTAGGCCTCTTTATACAGAGGTATAGAACAGGTGTGGAAGAGGTATAGGTACAGGTTACAAGGTGTCTACCTATGTTGGATGTGTGTCCACCTGGGACTGACAGCCTTCCTTTTGAGGAGCTTTTGAAGTGGGGAACAGACTGCCCTTTAAGACTGCCTCTCTTGTCCTTTACCTGTGCTTTTCTCCTGTTTTTGTATTTTTACTCCTGGGAAGGCTACATTGTAAAGTACTTTCCTATTTTCACAATACTTTCATGTATTCCAGTTTTCTTTTCCTAAAACAGAAAATAGCAATAATTATTTTTAAATTATTTATTGAGATTTAACTCTGTCCTCAGCATGGTGCTTAAGTACTTTATATATTCATTTGTTTCCCACAATAGCCCTGGTGAGCTAGATATAACTATTATTATTTCCATTTTACAGATGAGGAAGCTGAGACTCAGAGACATAAATTTATCCATGATTGAAACATTTGTTAAGTTTGGGAGCTGGGACTGGCTACTGGGGACATTTTAGTATTTTTAGGACCCTCCATCACTCAGCTGTCCTTCTGCCTCTTACTGTTGTTCATCTACTAAAGTGTTTGGTCCATAGTGGGACTAACTCTCAGCTTGCCCCCTTTTAGGGACACCCATGCACCAAAAAGAGGACCATTATATATTAGTAAGCAGAGAAAAGTGGTTTCAGAACAGTATGGATGAGTTTGAGCCTGTTTTTATTCTATAAGAATAGATATGTATATTTACATTTTAGGATATATATATATTAAACATCTGGAAAGATATACGTACACTAAACTGCTTATCTCTAAGGGGCTAGAATTATAGGAAATTTTTACTTTTTACTTTCTACATTTTTGTATTATTAGACCATTTTATAATAAGCCTATATTAATGTTATAATTAAAAGTTTCACTATGATAAATCATACCCATGAATACAATGATATAAAACAGAAAAGAAAACAAAAGTAAAAAAAATATATATTTTTTTTAATCTGTGTTTGAAACATTCACTTATGAGTGTGTTTCCTGGAATAGTAGAATAAATTGAATTTGAACCACATGACCTAAAGCCAGATCCTGCTTGTGCCCCAACTTGTGTCCCCTGCCCAGAACCCTGTGGTGTTGCCACTATAGTAGCCACTAGTCACATTATCTCTGGAGCCCTTGAATTGTGATTGTTTAAAATTTACATGTGCCGTAAAGGTACAATACATGATACATTTCAATCATTTGGTATAAAAAAGAGAATGTAATGTAACTTTTTAATATTTATATTGATTACATGTTGAAATTATATTTGGGATTTAGAGGGTTAAGTAACATATTATTGAAACAGAATTTTTTTGGGTTCTTTGTTTTTATTTTTTTTTTTACTTCTTAAAATTAGGCTACTTGAAAATTTAGATTTACATACATGGCCCAGACTTGCGGCTCACAATAGCTTTCTATGGACAGGGTTGCTCTGGTGGCTTCTTATCACCCTTAGAAGAGAACTCAGACCCCTGACCATGACCTACAGGGCCTTTTGTGGTATCTCTTCACCTGCCCCCCCCCCCCCTTTGCGCACTGCACTCTGGACCTTCTAATGTTCTTTCTCAGACATGCCAAGCTCATGGCCTCAGGTTGGGGTGCTCTGTACCCGCATCATTGGGGCTTTCTCTGTACTTCCTTGAGGTCTCTTCTCAGCCTTCCCTAACTGCCTTCCATCAGTTTCTCCTCCCCTTTATCCTGTTTCATTGTTTTTTATAACCCTTGATACCTGAAATTGTGTATTTTTAAATTTTTTTGGCTTGTTTTATTTCCTTGTTCATTGTTTCCCCTGCCAGAATTTAGCTCCAGTAGATGATAAACCCCACTGGAGTTTAGGAGGGTCAATGTCTTGTTTATCGTTTCTTTGTGCTCAGCACCTGGAACAGGGTTGGCTCTCAAAAAAGACCAAACTTGAGCAAGGCATTTCAAGGCACATTTGAATATCTTTTGTCACATCATGTCATTCAAAATGTTGAGGGAAAAAAATACTGCAAATGTTTAAAAAATGTTTTAGTGAGTTACTACTAAATACTAATTATGATTATTACAATGAATTATTTCTAAAAGTGAATAATCAACTCTATATTACTTGTTTGCTAAGAGGATCATAGTTGTGTTAGACTCTCCCTCCATAGTGCTCAGCTTACTTCTAGCTGTCATTTCATGTTAATACGCTGCTTCCCAGGTACCAGGACCACCCCCACTGGGGTTAACTGGCAGGTTTCTTTTCTGCTAAGCATGGCAGAACCACATTTCCTGAAGATGTTCTTCACTATATTTATAAAACCCAGGTATCTCTTACTCTACATCTTGCCACTTGTTCAGTTTGCCCATTGCCAAAGGCATGACAGCCAAGAGAGTGAGCACCATCTTAAATTTTTTGAAAAAGAAGTCCTTGGCACATCAGAGATTTATCAGAGAACTAAGGAGGCCAAATGAATAAAGTAGGCATTAAAATAGGCCCTGCGCAGATGAGATGCAACGTAAGGAAAAATACTCCCGTAATAGTTTTTAACTTGTAACCAAACTATATTATTTTTCTTCATTAGCATTTACAAGGTTTCTTCTCAGACTCCACATCATTCAATATTTTGATGGACATGTTATTTATGAAAGGCAAATTTAAAAGTAAGTATTGCAATTTATGTTTTCTGAAAAATTCTGCTATCTTTGCTGGTATAGCCTATAGGAAAAACAAAACCATGTAAAAATAATCCTTACATTCTTGATGAGTGCCTGAATTATGGAGACCTCATTCTTTAAGTTTGAAAGCATCATTTTGTCGTATGTCATGCCTTAGTTGTTCCTCTATAACCTGGTCATTAATTTTGAAATTTGGTTGAATTGCTAAATGACTTTGACAAATAGCTTTTGTTGTGCTGAAATACACTTTTCAGTAGATGGTGCTGAACAGATCAGAACTCTGGAGATCAACAGTAGAGGACTCAAAATTCACTTGGATGCATTTAACATTGCTGACTTTTGGCAGGTGCGTTGGAAGTGTTGGTCGAGATGAAAAACCAAGATGTGAAGTTCAGCAAAGATACCTATGTCCTTGCTTTTGCAATTTGCTACAAACTGGTAAGGCTATCTCCTGGTAGCAGGAGTGTGCAACCTTTTGGCATTCCTGGGCCACATTGGAAGAAGAATTTTCTTGGACCACACATAAAATATACTAACACTAATGATAGCTGATGAGCTTTAAAAAAAAAAAAATCTCATAATGTTTTCAGAAATTTTACAAATTTGTGTTGGGCTGCGTTTTAGACAAGCTCACTTTAGTGCATTATGGGTAGTGTTTGAGAGAGGATTTATTTTTTTTTATCTACAATAAAGTTCAGTTCTTCTGAAGTCTGTTTTCTCCCCAGTGCAGATATTTCCATTTTAAATGTGTCCATTTTTAGAAAAGTCAAGTTAGCCATGTCAGACAGTTTTATTATGGGAAAGCAATTACCATCTATCTTTCACCCTTCTCTGGCAATAGCATAAGATAGAACAAAACAAACTATACTGGGTTCACACTCTGCCTTCAAGTGGTCTTGCTGTCCATGCTGGGCTGTACCTGACCAGTCTTCTCTGTGGCCCTCTCCAATGGAAATCTTACATCCTTCATTAGCAAACCCAAGGGCTACTTTGTGAATTTTTCTAGAGTCACCTAAGTTGGAATCTCCTTCAGCATCCCTTGATTGTACTCTGTGGCACTTGTCACACTGCCTGATGTTGTACTAAGTAGTTGCACTTTTCATTCTCTTCACTAGAGTGTAAGCTCCTTGAGACATCTTGTCATGCTAGCACCTAACACATTGCCTGGTATACAATCAGTCTTCACTAAATGTATGTGGCATTAGAAGGAACTGTTTGAGTTGAGCATGACTAGTAAGTCCCCATGTCATTACTGTATCAGGATTGTTTCTTGCAAATAGAAGCTATTTCTTTATTATTGAATGAATGAGTGAATGAATAAACAACATAGTGTATTGACCAAGGTTCCGTGTATAGTTAAAGCCATTCATGCCATTTAAACTTTGCAAACTTAACAAAACCATTTTATGCTGAAAACAAAGGAAAACCAAGCAAGGTAGAAGAACATAGGCCATTGAAAAACTCCCCTAAAACATGTAGTAATACCAATTCTCCAAAACAAGAGGGGCAGCTGAGTTACAGTGGAAAGAATACCAATCTGTAAATTGAGAAACCTGGAGTCATAGTTTCAACTTTAGCATTAACCGGCTTTAAACTGGGCACTTTCCTTATTTGTAAAATGAGGTGTTGGATTCAGGGGTCAACAAACTTTCTACAGAAGGCCAGGTAGTAAATAGTTTAGGCTTTGAAGGCCACCTATATGGTCTCTGTCACATATTCTTTGTATTTTTACAAACCTTAAAAAGTATAAAAACCATTTTAGCCATAGGCTGGATTTGGCCTAAAGGTCATAGTTTGCTGACCCCTCAATTACTAGATGATCCTTTCTAGCCACACCAGTCTATGATTCCATGAAACAGAAGGGCAACAAAATACACAGCACACTCAAGCATCAGTTATTCAGCATTGTGATCTCCAGTTTTCTGACCTCCTTAGAGATGCCCCTCTGAGTGTATGCTAAAGTGGAGAGAATTGCATTCTACCACTTACAGAGTGCCAGTGGACTTCTTTTCCTTGTATTGTGTACAAGAATAACTTGTTACACTCAGTGGAATCTGGAGTTGAAAAATCAAACTGGTCAGCCATTAGATTCCAAGCCAGTTCTGGAAACTGTCCTCTCACCGAATTCAAGTTTTACTTTCACATTTGAGTTGTGAAACTTATCATAATGTATATACACGTAGATGCAAAGCTGATGCTGCTCTCATAAACCCAATCCACCTACATCATGTACCAATGAGAGGATTCGATTTTACCACTGAATCCTGGCTGCTGGTGTGTGTATCACTCACTTTCTTGGAATTTCTTTTTTAAGTTTTCTGTTTCATGGGATTCTTTCATGACTTATGTTCAAATTAGTGTTCATGTTTTCAGATAATTTGACTGATGTGGATATTTTCAGACTGGAAATCCTCTCAGGGAAAGTTTCCTTGTGTTGCTGAGCTTTCCTCTATTGTTGGGTATAGTAGCAGACTTATTGTACTTTTAGGTTATGGTGTCTAGAAACCAACTTGCCCCCAATACAGAGAGACCTGTATGTTTGCTGATGAAACTGCCCCAAGTCAGGAAATTGACAAAGAGCTTTAAAAATAAAGTTAATTTAGATTTGAGGTGCTAATATAATGTAGATAACCTGGTCTATTTGCAAATAGGCTCTACAGGGTTCTTAGTCTTTTAAGGTGCTTGAGATATGTGCTGGGAAATTCTTGCAAAAGGAAATGTGAAGTACTGAAGACTGTTAATCATTTTCATGAACTTGAAGCTTCATGGCATTTACTTAATGAGCAGTCCTGTCTCCTTCCAGAATAGCCCTGAGTCTTTTAAAATCTGCACTACATTACGGGAAGAAGCCCTAACCAAAGGAGAAGTCCTCTCCAAGAGAGCATCCTGCTTTGCTGTGGCATTAGCCCTGAATCAGGTGAGGCTCTGGGGCACGTACATGACCTGGGAGAGGACAGGACATTGCACCTTCGTTTGTTCTTGCTTTTATTTATTTATTTTTCCCTTTTGGCTGTATCACAAAGAAAAAAATTCCCATGTCTCTTAAATATGCTTGATTGGTCAGCTTTAAATATAGATATATTGGACCCCAGGTAATAAAAATATGGAAAATGGGCATACTTCCTCTACCTCTTACCTCTTTTTCTCCTTTTCCCAGCTTTTATTGGTATTATAATTTCTTTATTGTCCAGGTATATAACATTTATGCTCCATTCTGTAACTATATTCCCCACGTTTGTTTTAGCCGTATATATATTTAAATATGTTCACTGTTTACTGCTAATTGTTTAACTGTTTATTTTCTAGTCATCTCTTTATGACTGAAGTGTCTCTTCTAGTAAATTATTCAGGGGAACAGTGTTCCCCGAGTACTTGTATTTAAAAAAATTATTTGCCTGTTAGTTTGTTTGGGGGGTGTGGTTGTTTTGTTTATTGGTTTTTGTCTGGTTCTTGGCCACGTATAAAATTTTGAGGCCATACTAGCTTTTCTTGAATTTTTCAAGGCATTGCTCTCTTTCTTCTAGTATGGAATATTGCCGGGGAGAACCCAAGGCCTGCCTGATTTTGTTCCCGATTCTGAGTGTCCTGTTCATTTTCCTCATTTCTGTCCTTTGTATCATGGAAACACTTTTATATTGGGATTTCTTCGTCTGCCAATTATTTTTGTATTTTCTTTTGCTATATTCTTTTCCTTTCTCTGATTTTTTCCCCCTCAGACTCTCTTTATATTAGATCATGTGCTGGTTCTTTTTTGCTTACGCATCATTGAAAATCTAAGGTTCTCTTAGACCAGCCATTTGCAGAAGATTCATGTCAGAGAGAGACCAGAGCTGTGTTGCCACATTCCAGGCTAGCAGTGCTTTTCTCTGTGAAGCTTAGAGTTTTGTCTACAAATATGCATAGGCTTTATTTCTCTGGCCAATAGGCATGGGGGTGGTTTTCAGTAAAGTCTCTTTGCTGCCTCCATAGTGACATACTGCTTCCTGCAAATATGGCTTCTCGTGTAAATCCTTGATTAGCCTCACCTCTGTCACGAAAAGGATCCAGAGGTCTCCTCGTTACTGGTCATAAACTCTGTTACCATCAGTGTAAGCAGGAGTTTGGGGTTGGTACTGCTGGTTGTGCCCCTGACCTTTGAGAACTGCCTCACGGGCCCTTTCTGAGATGGGCAGCAGTGTTGTCTCCCTGCTTTCTCTGGAACTTCCTGGGGCTCCATCGCCGGTGCTTTGGGTAGCGCTTCCCCCTCTTCTGCAGCTTGAGGTTTCTGCGATGTTCTAATTATGCCAAAGATGGGGTTTGCATTTCTGTTTCCTACGCTTTTTTTTTTTTAAGCTCAGTCCAGTGGGAGAAGGGGAAATGTCAACTTTATACCTCCCTCTTAAAAACTGGAACTTAGGCAAGTTGTTAAAATGTTCAGTAACATGACACTGTAGGATACATTTTATAGAATGTTCCTTCTTGGTTATCAAAAAATGTTTTTTCCTCATGGACATCATGGTGCCCCAAAACCCTGGCGCACCATGAACATGAATATCCTGATATCTTTAAATTATTTTTATGATAGCAGAGTAAGGTTCAATTGACGTGTTTTTCTTCTTTCTAGAACCAGGTGGAAAAAGCTATATCCATTTTTTCTCAAATCATGAAGCCAGAAAGCATAATCTGCACTAATTTAAATGTAAGTGACTATTTTATGGTTTAAAATAAGGCTAAAATGATGACTAGAGGTTCTTGTTTGTGTACAATGATTTTTTATCTCCCAGGGGCTTAATTCAATTTATTCATTCATTGAGCTCTGTGTGAATGTTACAGTAGAGTCTCTGTGAGAGGGGTCAACACAACCAGTGCTTCTAGGAATTTGTAAATAGGTGGGCAATGTAGATACACTTAGATAGAAGTCATAGCTACATGCTACAAATATAGCACATGACTACAGAAGGCTATAGATTCAGAGGAGGGAGTGGACTCTCCAGTCTCACTAAGACTTGAGAGGTGCCCATGTGCTAATGGTACCCCATTCATGCTACCTAACTCATGGAGTCCATATATCTGTGCTGCATAAAATAGTGCCTGATGTGGTAAGCGCTCAGTAAATGTTAGCTATTTTCCTTCTTATGCTGCCAACCTGCCATGGCCCGTCTGCCCCAGCAAGCAGTGAGTCATGGACACTTTCCTATCCCAGGACTGGGAGCAGGTCAGAGCGGGTGGGTCAGCTGTAAAGCTCACAGGCTCAAGCAGGTCTGGGAAGCCAAGGTGGAAAAACCCAGAGTCCAAACATTCAAGTCATTTGAGCCAGCAGTAGCAGATTGTGTCCCTATGTCTTTTCTCTGCTGTAACGATATGGACAGCTCTGGGTATCCCGAAGTACGTAACTGCTCCTGAGAGAGAGAGGGGCCTGCAGATGCCCTAATTTCAGGATTGGACAGGAGTAGAGTTGCAAGGATTCCAAGTGGTCATAGCATCTCGTAGGAAAGAAGTACAGGAGAGTGTGGTAAGGGGCTTATGTGGACCTGAGTAGCTCTCCCTACTTGAAGTGAGGCTGTGGGGGTCAAGAAGGATTGGTGGTGACACAATGAAGAGCGTGAGATCTACAGGGCTTTGATATACTTCAGCTGAGGCACGTGCTAGGCACTTTACACTTACTGGCTCGCTTTATACCACTCTGTCAGAACACTGTATCTCCATACTATAGAGGTGAAACACAGACTCAAAAGGTAAATAAAGTTCTTGCCATTAATTAAATAGCAGGGTCAGGGTTGTAGCACAAACGAATCTGTTTGACTACAAAGTCCAGGGTTTCTCCACCACAGCAGACCTCCAGAGATAAGGGTTGTGTCTCTTTTCTCCAGGATTAGGACTAGCTGTTCCTCCTGAATAATGAAAAAAAAGATAGGATTGAAAGCCAAAAATCGAATATGCTATGAGAGTCTTGAATTTAGATTCGTCACCTCTTTCAGTCCTTGGCTATCTCTCACAGTTGTTAGGAGCATCTAGTAATATATTTTTTTCCAAATGAGAAAATGCTCTGGTGGAAATTAAACATGAGCCTGCTGAGAGTGAAGCTGTCCACTCACAGAGCATGGTGGGAAGTTGCTGTGAGCCGGGGCAGCTGTAACTGCTACCTGTCTCTGGGAGGTAGAGAAGACAGGCAGCTGACAAATGTGGTGGCATGGGCATGGCTCAGGCAAGGGCTACAGGAGGCACCTTGAGTTGATCTTGAAAATGAATTATCCTCTCCATGAATTGGATCACAGAGTTATCAATTGTTGAGAAACTTAAAGATAGTTTTGGTTTTTTTTTCTCAGGAAATTCTTCCACAAGTCCAATCTAAATTTCTCATACTTCAATAGAAGCCTGTTCCCTCATGAATAATGAAAAAGAGATGGTTGCCATTCTCAGCTTTAATCATCTTTTGGATTCTGGGTCTCTGTTATTAGAACAGGTTAAAAAACAAATGATTTTATGGGCCCTGGTTTCTCCAAGGCTGAGTCATTTACTTGGAATCCTTAAGGGCAATTTGTTAATTATTGAGAAATGGAAACCTGACAAGTAGGCTGAATAGAGAGTGTCAGTAGTATTAGCAGAAATAAATGAAGTTTCTTTCCTGATCTACTTTAAAAATTAATGGCCTTACACTAAAATCCTTTTTCTGCTGCCAATTGGAATTTGAACTTACCCAATTATTTCTCCTC
The DNA here is from genome assembly GCA_004027555.1 of Craseonycteris thonglongyai. Classification (NCBI taxonomy): domain Eukaryota; kingdom Metazoa; phylum Chordata; class Mammalia; order Chiroptera; family Craseonycteridae; genus Craseonycteris; species Craseonycteris thonglongyai. The sequence continues at coordinate 25,819 of PVKE010017694.1, forward strand.
AATTTTCTTCTCATTGAAATTGCTCCTTTTGCCAATATGGTCCCTGGGGTCTGGTTTCCCATTTTCCCAGCTAATACGTGCTATATATTGCACTGACTTAGTAGATGATCTCATCAGAGCACATGCACTTTGACTGTGCCCTTTCAGTCTGAATTAAAACCCACCAACCTCAAAAGAACTGTAGCCCCCTCTAGCAATGCTGCTCAATATCAAAAGATTAATTTCCACTTCCAAATATGTCTGAAAGTATCAGAGACCAACACAGGGTAACTTTCCACTAATTCTGTTTGAAGTGTAATCATTTCTCCAGAAATCTGGCATGTCCCCAAATGGACACTCATTTTGGAATTGAATTACTTTGCAAGGGAATTGACATGTGGCTAGTTTTGCTGCTCTTATCATTTATTTAACACAGGTGAATGTTTTAATTCTCTTTTCTCCTACTCACTAAGGTCACCCTAAAGTTCTGGTTCATGCTGGGACATCTCTCAGGCTGCACAAGTAGGAAAAGACACAGAACTAATTTTTCATAAATCCCTTTGTGGCAGCATCTCACCTATATGTAGATGTAAACTCCAAAAACAAAACAAAACAAGCATCTGTACAAATTAGAGGCTTTTTTTTTCTTTCATGTCGAAAATCCGAGATGGTCAGTGTAGGTCAGGTGTGACATTTCATGATATCATCAGGGAACCAGCTTCTCTCTAATTCCATACACTATCCTGAGCATGTGACTTCCATCCATGGTATCGCTATTCCAGCAAGAAGTAGGAAGAATAAAGGACAAAGAAGTTGGCCCCTTTAAAGGATGCTTTCCAAATTGTCTCACCTAGTAACTGGTATTTACACATTATTTGCCAAAACGTAATGCCATGACCACACCTAGTTGCAAAGAAACCTGAGAAATACAGTCTTTGAGTTCCATGCATGATAGTATCAATTGAAGTTAAGGAGTTCTGTTATCGAAAAAAAGAAGGGGAGAATGGGTATTGTAGTCTCTACCACACTATGATAATTCTACTTCAAACACAGCAAACTTAAAAAGAAAATAAAAGGAAAAATGAAATGCAAATTTATATAGCATGTTTAGGGTTTCTGGGGTTGTTTTTTGTTTGTTTGTTTGTTTGTTTGTTTGTTTGGTCAAAGGTATCAGTTTTTCAACGTTTCCTGAGGCCACAGAAAATCAGAGGGATAGAAGTATGTGTTCTTTTAATAAGTTTTCTTACCTAAATTTCCCCTGCTCCTTGCTAATTCAGTTTTCCTAGCCTTTTGTTTGAAATCTGTAAGATTAAAACCATGTGCTGTACCCTGGTATAGCTTTTCTTAATTGTAACCTGAGACTTCTATTTGAGACAAGCTCCTGGCTTAAAATTTTCTCTTTGCCTTTCATCCGTAATTGCCTCACCTATTTTACCCTTCATCATTATATTTCAAAGTATTGAACTTTACTCTTGAAATCTCTGCTGAATCAGTGATAGTTGCTAGAGGCAGGGAGAGAAATTGGAAAAAAGTTATGAAGAAAAGTTGAAATCTTCCAGGAGCACATCATGAACAGTTTCTAGCATGAACCTCCAGGAGGATTATCCTTAAAAATTTATGTTCCCCTTCTCATTCCTTATTGGTGTGGGTCTCTCTACGTAGTAGGTGCCAGGCACTGGAGATGTAGCAGTCAGCAAGGTAGGTGTGTCCTTGCCCTCAATAAGGCAGACCACTGCCAGCCAAATTCGGATTGGTTTTTATTCACAAGGGTGTTAAGAACTATGAAGAGTGGAGATTTTACCCTACATGCAAGCTAATGAGTTCACCTGTCACAGTTTCATGGGTGTGGGCAGAATATACAGGACATCCGGAGGTAAAGGAGAGTTCATTACTCAAGGCAATAGCAGTAGTGAGAATATTAGCATTTTTGCATCAGTTCCCTCAGCCATAATTCCCATAGGGTGATGTGAAGAGGTCTTTAGGCCTTTTGCACACACAAGGGCTTACACTTTAAGAGAGGAACCCTGAATTTGAGGAACCCAAATCTCTTATAATAAAAGTAAGCATGCTTGCTCTTTGCTCTGTATGAGATATTGAGCCTCTCTTCCCAGGCTGTTGGTTATACAAACATCCTTGAGAAAATAGTTTGGAAAAAAGGCTGTCAGTGCTTTGGCTCCAATGTGAGAGACCCATGGAGGGTTGTCTCCCAGCAAACATTGTGGTTACTATTTTGCCTTTGCTTTAGAACACTGAACTTAGATCTAGTCCTTCAGATTTAGTGTAGTTGAGATAATTCCTTTCTGTTCTCCAGGACCAAAGGTAACCCTGCATCCTAATCAACTACTTAACAAACGGGAAATGTTATAAAATGGACTAGTGAGACAACTTAGCTGGCTTGGTATGAAAAGTAAATATCTCTTCCAAAAAAACTACCTTTTCTAAGAATCTAGAGACTAAAAAATGTTTATACCCTTTGACTTTCTAATTTCATTTCTAGTAATTAAAATCTAAGAAATTAACAAGTTTATTTTTAGAGATACATGAGCATTTAGTGACCTAATAAAACATGATATTTTATTTGATGCATTATTTTATTTATATGATAGATTGGTATATATTCATTCATCATTAAAAAGGAGATTTTTCTTTTTTTCTAAAATTTCTTTTTATTGCTATAAAAATGTTCATTGTATAATTAACAAAAAGAATCAAATTTTGGGGAAATTATATATTTGGAAAATAATACATAAAATTGTAAACATAAATAATAGTTAACATTATTTGGTGAATTCTGAGTTATGTTCATTTTCTTTAAACTTTTCTGTATTTTTCAAATGATACTAAGCATTAATGTTGAGGGGAGAAAATATATATTTTTTTTTTCTTGTGTTAACTGTGTCTGTCTGATGGTAGTTAGTGGTATCATTTGGAAAGCCAAGTATAGTACCCAGTTTTTTGAAAGTTCCTTAATAGCAGTAGAATAAATAGATGTGTTTCACTAATACTTAGTAACTGGCTTTCACTTTATACCTGAAACAACTTATGTGCCTTCAATTAACGCCCTAGAGCCAATCTTATGAGATTGTCTGATTGTCATAGCCTCTGAATCTAGAAGAAATAGGGAGGAAGAAACTAGTAGGAATGTTTATTGAGTACCTTTCCTCCTGTGTGCTGGTGTTCTATTTAATGTTCACAGTAACTAAAAATGTGAAATGTAAAGGTACTTCCCTCATTTTATAAATAAAGAAATTGTGACATTAAGTACTGTATTTTCCGGCGTATAAGACGACTTTTGAAATGAAAAAAAGTCAACCGAAAATCGGGGGTCGTCTTATACGCCGAGTATATCCCGAAAAACGTCTCGATATGCCGCTAAACGAATTTTCCAACTCGATCCCGCACCAATCACTGCAAGGCTGCTCGGACCGCCTCTCTAACTCAGCCAATCCAAGCAGGCTTTTTATGCATGCAATATACATGTTCTATCAATGTACGGTATATTACGGTATGTTTGAAAAATGTCATTCATTAAAAATTTAATAAAAAAAGAACTGGTGTTGCCTCGGAAGTGGGGGGTAGTCTTATACAGCGAATATAGGCCTAAACCTATGTTTTAACTGTAAAATTAGGGGGTCGTCTTATACGCCCGGTCGTCTTATACGCCGGTAAATACGGTACCTGGCCAGAGTCACATAGCTGATAACTGCTAGTGTTGGAAATCCAGCCCCCAAGTCCACATTCGCTCCATTTCTACCCTTAAGCAGGTTTTGATGTTGTGGTATTTTGATTAGCTTTTGGAAAACAAGTTTTGGCTGGCGGACACGCATGCATTTGAAACAGTTTTTTGAACTTACGCAAGCAGTTAAATTAGGAAATAGCATGAAAACAGGCAGCTACCTATAAACGTAGGCTTATCTAGCAGGGTGCAGTTCTCAGTGATGAATACTGGCTCACTCTGGTTTTTGCTGTATCTTCTTTTCAGATTATGATCCATGTCCAGTCAAATATGTTGAAAACCCTGATAGACATACTAAAGGATGCTACAGAGGGAAACTTATCAAGATTTGTGAAAAAACATGTGTTCTCAGAAGAAGTAGTGAGTATGGGGTTGGTGCAGAAATCATTTCACTGTGAAAGGCACCCTTTAAAAAGGACACCTCCTTGGAACGATGGTCAAATATGGCAACCTCTCTGCTACTCCTATCATAAGATTTCTCTTTGTGGGTGGATAGATTTTTTTTCCTTCTGACGGAATATATCCTCTGAAATGCTAAGAAAACTTTTTCCCCTTCACATTCTTCCCACCCCCAAACACACACACACACACTCACTCACTCACTCACTCACTCACTCACTGTGGTCATGGGTCCTGGCACTCCCTCAAGCCTCCAATGTCTTCTCCCAGCTCCTCACTCCCATCGATGACATGCTCTCTGTTTTACAGAGGAAACAGAAGCAATCAGAAGGGAATTGCTGCCCTGTTGGTCTTGCTCCTCTCCCCGTGTGCTCAGCCTGCCCCCTGAAGGTGACCTCACGCACCTGTAGTGCCAGCTCCCCACGTGTGCCCTGGAGCCTGTCCCCCCGACCCAGCTCCCCACGTGCGCCCTGGAGCCTGTACCCCATCCAGCTCCCCACGTGTGCCCTGGAGCCT